>JAQNBH010000014.1:6304153-6589153 GCA_028752905.1 Cladorhizidae sp. MBARI D1340-BT2 | reverse complement strand
CCAAACAAGAACCTTCCCATTCTTCCAAGGCATAATTGTTGCGCCATCAGGAAGTTTGCCATCATCACGATCCAAGCATACTGGTTCCAGGTGAGAAGAGATCTTTGAATGACTTGATTGATAGCAGCATGTAGAGAGTAGTGGCCCTGACTCTTTCTGCAATTAAGTCCATGAGTGTACCCTGCTGGTCAACTGGAGCTCCAAATTGAAGACACTGGTGAGGACTACAAAGCGGTACAACAAGACGAAGACCTGTGGCAACACGATTCACATCGTCATCCATCCTCAAACCAACTGCAGACATAGGAATGGCATGCAGCCAGGCACCTGCTTCACTCTTGGTAGCTGCTCTGACATGAGCATGAGCAGTATCATCTTGTGCTCCTTCCATATGCTTGTTTAGGCAGGCTTTCACATGTGGAGTGTCCCAACGCATTTGGTAAAAGGAGGACTCATCTGACGGAGCAGGAACATTTATATCTTTGCTCCAAATATCCATATCTAACTCAAAAGTGGAACAATCCTGAAATCTACTGGGCAAGATTTGTTGAAATAGATCAAAGGAACCCGAAGTGGATGCCAGGAAAACCAATGGAGCCAACATGACATCACTTCATTATTAAAAAAAAAAAATAATGTAATATATATATATATATTATATATATATTCACAAGTATTTTGGCTGGACTAGTGTTATAATTATGCCTACCTACATATCTGCCATCGTAAATATTACCTCCTAACTTTACACTATTTCACATAATGCGAAGTAATAATTCAGTCATATTTCGTGTCTTTCTGCTACTGACACCAGATAACACAAGCACAACTTTCTTCTCATTCCATTAAAATTGCTTGCATTTATTTACTTCCAAGTTTTAGTCTTGTATTGATGCTGTACCTTTCAACACATCATGTTTATAGCAACAATTTGTTTTCTGAAACATTATAGGTGCCAAAACATGGCCAATACACGAGATAGATAACATAGAGGTGACTGGAATAAGTGACTGAACTACCTGGATGACAATCAGCTATTTCCACATCTGTACAGTGCATTGGTATAGACGCACTTGCTCAATCTGCAAGATCCAATCTGTTAAAGTAAGAAAAAGTAATCAAAACACATAAACACATATTTATGACTATCATAAATGCTACAAGTCATAATGATTGGCTGGAACAGAGTTCAATGCTCCATCAAACAGCAACTGATGACAAGCAACGAGCATGTTCTTTTCCGACCAGAATGATATGGAGGATTCTCTCTGAATAATTTCCCAAATACAACTGCGACATACTTCCAATCTTCCAGCATTTCTTTCTTTTAGAGTTGTTGTTTGAATAAGTTTTAGCATTCCCTCAGAACATTTGAGATATAGAGGGAAGAAAGGAGTTTTGTAGGGGCATGGGAGCAAGGAGAAGGAGGCTAACCATCCTCTAGATGCAGAATATTCGTTGTCAAATGCATACATATAATGAAAAAAGAAGCTTATTGGAATTGGCGTGGCAAGATAGGAAGGAAAACAAACCAAAAACTAAGAAAGAAAACATAAAAGCAGTTATGTTCACACAACTAAGACTTTGACTACATGAGGAGGTCTTACTGTGGACCATCACTGTAGTTAACAAGCAAGGGAAATTATCTTCTACTACATAAATTCACCCATATGACCAACGCCAACTGTGTAAAGTATATAGGCCAGGGAAATGTTTAGTTTAAGACTAGGTCAATAGAGCAATATAGCAATACAATATTACTGTGCTGAAGATATTATTACTAAAAAAATCATTATAGCATTGCTGCATACCCTTCCAGTGTACACAGTTAGAGGTAGCTGCATAATTTTGCTGGATGTTATGTACCTCTACTCTAGACAAACCAACTATATACTAGTACTCTATACACTCCCAGATGCACAGGGAAGAAGGGGATGATATTATCTTGGTTGGGCATTTTTGGGTTTTTTCTTGTGATTTTTTCTCTCGTCTTCTTTCACAATGATGGGCCTCCATGGTGCTCCTGCCCCTCCCCCCTCATTGGTGCTGCCAGAGTTGGGAGGTATGTGCATGCACCTGCTTGAACTAGTTCAGAGTCACTAATGAAATAATCAAAGACAATACATTTAAAATGCATTTGACAAATAATGCAGTATGTTGTGTGTGTGTCTGTAAATCTATGGTATATACAGCTGAGCGGGCAACAGAATGACTCTCAATACACTGATTTCCATTCTTGCTCATCTGGCTCATAGACACTCAATAGTGTAGCTTTAATTTCATGTTTATGTTCAGATAGCACCTACCATTGACCTTGATCAACATCATAGTGTAAGTTGCACCCTTAAGTAGAAGCATAAATTCATAGCTGGGCCCATGGCAACATATATTCTGGCAGATATGCTAATCATTACCTACAATAGAATCCATAGCACTAGGCGTGCATGAATATTTCTGTTCACATTAACAATTTGATGGTAGAGCAAAAATAAACCAGCCAACCCACTTGTCAGTTTAACTGTTTTTGTGGTTTTTGCTGTTTTTAACTGCCTCTCTGTCCATATTCTCATTAATAGGAGCACGTCAACCAGCAAGCATAATTTGATCTTCATACGAGGCATAAGTTTTGCAATTTACAGTAGAACGTTAGCTATCACTAAATATATTGTGGAGGCTAATCGACAATGTTCTATGTCCTAATAATATGTAGTTATAGCTATACTAATGACTATTTCCTTATTAGCTCCACCCTAGCCACTTAATGAATACACCCTATAGTTCTTGCCACAACAATTTCTGAATCAGACAATTTGCACTTTCTATTCATGGGCCACAACTGCAACAATTCAGGCACTCTGATTTTGAGGTCCCCTCACTTTAGCTTTAGGTAATTGGCATAATTACACCTAGACAAATGTTTTAGTATCAAAATCAAAAAGGAAATCCATCTTTGAGCTGCACATAAAGTTAATGCAGTGAAGTGCGCAGAATCCAAAGTCTGGGTTTTTCCTCCATTCTCTTCGCGTTTAAGCCCCTTCCCCCCCTTAACAAGAGGCGACTCGGGCAATTTGAAAGTGGTCAGGCCATGAAGTGGGTGTGATCTGGGTGTGGCTTTTATATGCACAATCAATTGCCGACATAATATTACACTGCAGAACGAAGTATCTTGATAACTGCTGAGCCTGTTAAGGCCACCACATATAGTACAGCACAGTGTGAGACTATGTAACAGTAACTAACACTAACAATAATCTATATTATCTACAGTACTTACTTAATAATAATATTCGTAATACTAATAATTATGAGTGTCCCACTGCTCAAGAGGGGGGGGAGGAGGGGAGCAAAGCCATTCCTCAGCTCACCATACAACAGTTCCTTTCTCCTCTGCCACCACTTCCCTACCCAATACATAACTCTCTCAATCTAGGCCTATTCTTCTGGGAATAATATCACTTTCCCTGACAACTGGTACCATATAGGTGATCCAGGTCTTTCCAATTGGGGGTGGGGGGGCCCGTGCCCCTAAGAATTCACACTGGCACTACTCATTGTCCCACAGCTGAACTGGGGCATGAATAAGAGATCCGGGAAGTGGAGAGAGATGTCCGACAGATACTCATGACAGATAGACAGATAAGTGCCTCAGGCAATTTGACAGACAAAACTTGGCACTGCTGAGATGGGCCTCTGCAGTGAAGGAGTGAAGGAGGTTTCAGACACCCAGCCCCCCCCCCCCTTGATGTTCTGATAGTGGCATATAAGGTTTGAGTGGCAGACCTCTATGCTTCAGGATGTGGTCAGGCATCCACAAGTCTAGCAACCTGAGGGGTTAGCCACAAACTATTTCTCTAAAATTCATCTAGTTTCACGATGGCAAGTAATCAAATAATGTGTAAAATTACAACAGAGATGCAGAAAGGAAGATGAGTGCACCACTACAGGCAATGAGGGATCTAAAAAGAAGGATCCTATGATAGTGATTCCTTATGCAGCTGGGATGAGTGAAGACATCAGGAGGGTCTGCAGGAAGTTCAACATCAAAGTTGTCTTCAGATCGGAAAGAACTCTGAAGACACAACTGAGCAAAGTGAAGGATGTTTTACCAGCTAAAATGCACTCGTGTGTTGTGTACCGCATCCCTTGTAGCTGTGGGAAATACTACACAGAGGAGATGATCAGAAGATTGGAGACCAAAGTGAAAGAACATCAGGATGCCTGTACAAAGAGAAGTCTGCAATTGCTGAGCATGCATGGGATAATAGACATCCAATTTTGTGGGAGTAAGCCACCATCTTGGACCAGGCCAGAAGATAGAAGGAACTGCTAGTGAAGGAGGCATTGCACATTGGCCTAGCACCACCAAAGTGTGAGCAGTTCAATCGAGACTGTGGAATAGACTTGCCTGGCTACTGGGGAGCTACTCTGAAGAGCCTGAACTTGAAGCCATGACCACCATAATCGCCTTTTTATTTTTATTTATTTATTTAAACTATTGTTTCATTATCACTATTATTATTATTATTATTTTATTTTTTTAATCTGTTTATTATTTAAATAGTATTATTATTGTTGTTGTTGTTATTATTATTATTATTATTATTATTATTATTATTATTATTATATTATATATGTGATAATATATATGTGATTGATGTTTTATATATTTAATTATTTATGTACATTTTTCATTTAATTTATTTATTATTTTTTATTTATTATTTATTATTTATTTATTTACTGTTGTTTTTGTTTTTGTTGTTATCTTGTTATTATTATCATCACATCATCATCATCGTTATCATCATTATTATTATTATTATTTTATTTTATTATTATTATTTTTTTACATCTGGTCACATGCCAGGTGCGTGTACTGGCACATGGTGGATAGCTAGCTACTGGTATATAACAGGCTCACGTGAGCCTTTAAGTGTCTCATTATTCCTGATGAAGACTAGAGAATCTAGTCGAAACGTCGAGTTAATAAAATTTGAAGTTGATTATTGAGAAGGTGATTTTAATATTCCATAATGTGTAAAATAGTCAGTTAATGTCACTCATCTCCTCCCATCCACACCAACTCTCTACTCCTGTTTCTGCAATTCTGGCTCAATGGTGCCTTTAGAGATCTATAAACACAATCTGGAATAAGATTAAAACATGGTACAAGCATTATTTACATCCAAATATATTCTCACTCAAGTGTTCTTGTACCTGACATGGTAATAAGGGGCTTTTTTGGTTTTAAGAATAACTCATTTGCAAATATGACATCCAGTAAGCCCCTTATAGGCACGCATGATCCCTGTTGGTGCATCTAGAAGGTTGATTCCACTGAACTAATGATGTTCTAGTACTGGTTGTCGTACTTCTGGTTATTACTTTAGATTCTCCTGATGTTTTTCTTTTAGAAGTGTATGGATTCCTATGAGAATTCTCCTGTTGTGGGTTGGGACGTAGTTTGGATTGGTATCACTTGGTCACCTTCAGATGAGCTGCTGTCATCCAAGCTTCACAAAATAAGAATATTCTTGTTTCATCTAAAATTCATCACAACTGTCATATTTATTAGCAGTAATATTAATTATGTTTGCCATGATCTTAATGATGTTGGATGACGAATGATGGGACCCTGACATGGTTGCTATAGAAACTGGATATTGATCTGCTAGTGTATTTGTATAATGTATTGCTTGTAAACGAAACAGGCACTTTTGAGATTGAGGGTACAGGGTCCACATCCGTAGTTACAGACATGTCCCCCACGGCAAGCCCTCCTTCCACTACAGCTATCTCCCTTACACCAAGCCTTCGTGCTGCAACTACCACAGGTATTTATTGACGCTCTGAGTGTGTGTAATATGTGTATATGTTTGTGTGTGTTTTTATAATGTCTTTAGAGAACTCTTGTAGTGGTCTGTGATAGGACTATTAACAGAGATTTGGTTTTGCTGCAAGCATTATCAATGATTAGAAGAGGTGACCCTTTAATTAACACAGTATCATCACAGTTTTAACAAACCACAGACCAAATTAGAGCTCCTGTATATGCAGCACTGTGTGATAGTCCTACCAGAAAATAAGGAGTGCAGTTTTTATGTAACCTTAATTTTATCTTCAAGATAATTTTCCTCATTGAAAGCACACAGAATTATTGACATTTTGATATCAAGAGGAAAAAAGTTATGATGATGCAAATTTGTTACATTTCCCATCACCAGCAGATTTATTACAATCTACATGAAGACATGCCTTTTTATCTCGGTTACAGTTTGGAAATGTCCGTCGCAACAAGACCATATGTGATAGGGCCAACATTGTGATTAGTGTTGATCAAAACTAAAATGAGGTGAACTTGCGACTTCTTGTTTTGGTGAGAGTAGTTAGCCAGTGAAAACGACTAGCTAAGCAGTGTTTCTTGAATTTAGGCCAGGTAATCACAGCAGTCCAACAATAGGAAGGGTCTCGGAAGCTGGTAAATCTCTGTCAACTGCCATCGCTTCACATCAAACCCAAAGATTAAAAATGCTCAGCTCTACAGACTATCTGCGAACACTACATCTCCATCCTAATCTTCAGCTCGAGTGAGACCAGCAATTTAGTAGGAGAGCCACAATAAAAACTACCTGCACTATAGATTTTAAGATTGCCAAAGATCAAAGAATACTTGGTTTTATACATTAAGGAAATCTCATACAAACATACCAAAGGTGACTTTTTGCCAGCAATGGAAGGAACACGGACTATAGAAAAGAAGGATAAACATAAGCCTCAATCTTAACTCCTAAGTCACGGCGTTTGTCACGCCGTTTGTGACACAACAATCCACCCCACGGGTGCGTGTGTCACAGCATCCGACACAGCATCCGTGACAAGCAATTTACCGCTGGCAGTGCGTGTGTCACAGCATCTGTGACATGATATTTCTTGTTGCATAGCTCCGTGAATTGTCTGTTTTATAGTCTGTACTTACTAGTTAAGGTTGATGGGTTTATAATCAAACTTGGGAATGCATCACCATCTCCATGAATAACATAAAAAATATAAAAAACAGGCGTTTTATTTCGTGGTTCATTGCCAGATGCAAATAAGAAACATGGTGTGTATTTTTATCCAAAACAAACACAAATATGGATCTGCAGGCAGTATTGGAGGCTCTTTCTGATATTGAGAATGACTTTGAAAGTGACAGTGAACTGGATGATGTGGAAGAAATGAACTAGATGATATTGGAAGAAGATGAACTATATGATGTGGAAGAATGGCCGGCCCCTGAAGAAATGTAAGATGCTAATGGCAGCAGAGACTGATGGGGAAATGGATGTGGAAACTGGCCATATGAGTGGAAATTCTTCAAGTGGGCTTGTCAGCTGCAAAGAAGTTGACAACATTATGAGCCCCACCGAGCGTAAGAAACTCCTGGTTCAAATTTGCCAGATGATGATGTTGAGCCCAAGGATATTTCTTCACCTGTTCTTTGCAGACGAGGTTTTTGACCTAGTAGTGCATGAAACAAATATTAATACACAAATTCTGATCGTAAACAGGCCACTTACGGTTCGCTCAGGCTCAGTGTACTACTGTCAGACTTGCTCTGACCACCCACCTCTACATCTAGAAGAGTGCTTCAAAGAGTACCACACAGCCAAGATCCTGAAAAAACCAAGAGCAACACAGTGAACTCATGACTATATTGTTATTCAATGACTATATTGTTATTCAATTATCTTCTTATAAAACATTGTACTTGATCTAGCAAGGTATTCAAATGGATTTTTGCTGCTGACAATCTTGTTCTAGCTAGATAGCTATATATCCAGGTAAGTTTTAGTACATAATGTAACAAATATAGCTCCCACCAAACTAAATTGCCAATCCTATAGCTACCACAGGAGGTGGGTGGTGAGTATGTTATCTATTGGGTAGGGAAGTGGTGGCAGAGGAGAAAGGAACTGATGAACTGTTGTATGGTGAGCTGATGAGTGATTTTTGATCCTCTCCCCTCCCCCCTCCTTGAACAGGATGCTTTTAGCTATTAGTATAATTGATTAAGTACTGTGATAATGTTATTCAAGTTTGAAGTGGTATAAGTTGGCTAAAAAAAGAATTGAAGATAAATCAAGTTTGAAGTGGTATAAGTTTACTAAAGAAGAGTTGAAGGTAAATCAAGTTTGAGTGGTATAAGTTGGCAAAGAAGAGTTTGGTTATTATTTAATTCTTTTCTTCACTGTCATTGCATTTATAGGAGAATGCAGTAGCACTGCTTTTAATTTGCCCCAAATTCCATAGCAGCTAAAACACACTACAATTGGTACAGATCATCAACTAAAAGAATTAAATCAACTCCTAATAGGCGAAGGAACCCCCCCTCCCCCCCCCCCCCCCTCCCTCAACACATGCACACACACACCATCTCCACTTTCCCTTAACTGTTTTAGAGATAACACTTATGTCCTTTTGGCCACTGCTGCTGGAAATTAGGATCCTTATAAAGTACGAGTAATTTAGGATCCTTATAAAGTACCAGAATTTATTTACATGTACTCGCTAGCAAATGTTTTACTACATGTTTCTCACAGCTTCTTCTTCTTGGGAAGTTAATCCAGTGAATTCTGGAGAGAGTAACAATTTGATTGTCATTTCCTGCTCTGTGAGAATCACTTGATACTGGCAGGGGGTTGCTGGCTCAGTTTCTGCCTTGGCAAGGAAGTCTCTTCTTATTGGCATGCAATCTCTTTCCCTTGCAAAATATTCTGCAGGCTGTCACTCTTCCTTGACAGACAATCTCTCCTCTGTGGCAGGCAGTCTCTCCTCCTGGGCAGGCAGTCTCTCCTCCTGGGCTGCTACTTCTCGTTTAACAAGTCCTTGCCAAATCAGTCTTTGAGTTTCCTCCTCTCAACATGTTATCTCTTCAGCATGCTGTTTCCTCTCTTCTTTCAGTTCATTTTCAAAAAGTGGCAGTTCTTGTTGATGAAGTAGTCTCTCTTCAGCCAGTTCTGTCTCCTGCTGCTGTTGCTTATCTATGAGTAATACCTTTGGCATCTTGTTTTATCAGAGTATTTTCCATTTCTTCTGGACTTTTTTGTCAAATTTTTCATTGCTGAAGTATTCGCAGACCTTGTTATCATTGACGTTTAACTTTCTTTTATTTTACCGCTGCCGCCAAATGTGAACGACTTGTTGAACTATGAACACTTACCAGCTAGGATATAAATAGCTAGTTAACTCGTAAGCAAGATAACTCAGATAGGCATAAAATATATAGTCAAGACAAGGCATTTAGTAACAAAGGCACAACCATATTCAACTACTTTCACATCTCCTGGACTACTATATACAAGGCTCCAACATGCATACAGGAGGACAGAAAAGTTACGTTTGGAGTTCTATAAAAAGGAACAGATTCATTGATCACAAGGATCACCAAGGAACTCAAGTGGATGGCTCTACCTTTGATCTTTATACAGAAAACATGTGGCAGCGAGAAATTGTCAGTTGATTTGAAGAAAACTCCCAGGAAGGCTTCCAAGTATCTAAAACTCTGGTCGAAGGCTGAGACAATCAATGGCATACATCGTTGTTGATCAACAAACAACACGGATTTTTAGTTCTTCATCCTTCCATTAAATTTTGTGTGTGTAAGAGATCCAAGAAATATGTAGTAAAATATTTACTAGCCAGTTTTGAGTGTTTTGTATGCATGACTTTAGAGTAGGATTGACAAAGCTATGTAGTAAACCTTTTAGAAAGGAGTGACATTACCGAGTTTCAAAACTCACCCTGTCACTTCTCAGAAGAAAAAATTGATGGGCAGTCAAACATCATGGAAGGTTCTTACGCTTCACCATGCAATATTTGCATCAACACAAAGCTTCCTCAATCACATTTTCTCCCCACCATCATCCAATATATGGAATACATAATCAAAGATGTGCCAAAGTGTCCTCCTTGAAATCAATGGGGTACAGTTTCATCACCATCCAAGTCAGCTCACCATCGGCAATCCTTAGCTTTACAGCTCGAACCTGTCCATCATTTCTAGCGTAGGCCTGCGGAACTTGACTCACCTTCAATCTTTCTCTGGGTAGATCTTCATTCAGGGTCAGAACAACATCGTCAATTTTAAAGTTTTCCTCTTGTTTAAACCATTTCAATCATCTTTGATGTCTGACAATAGTTCTTTCTTCGATCGAGAGCAGATGTGTTTGATAATCTCTTGTATTCTTCACCTGCATCTCTTTAAAGAGAATTGTATCTAGTCAGTTGACTCAGGTACAAGGCCTTCCCCAATATGACCCTGTAAGAAATCATTTGGCATTAATGGTGGCTCATTGTTGATGTTGCATCCTGATGCTGTGAGGGGACTGCTGTTGATCAATGCTTCAACTTCTCTTCTATAATCACTGTCAAATGTTCTTTGTCAGTCAAATCAGTATTTCTACAAATAGCATGGATAGTGTCAGCTTCCTTTTGCGAATGTCTACTTCGACACTCTACCCTACGCTAGCTGATTTAGCTCAGTGTAGTAAGGACAGCCGCGTCGCCCCAGCCCAACTGTAATCTTCCTATCACAGTTGACCCTGGAGCCAAAATCAGACACACTCTTATGTCTGTGTTCCCTGGTATTGGACCTAGTCGAACACCGTCTAGCCCTTAGCTAGCAACTAATGAGAATAGGTGTAAATAAGGCACAAACGAGGTGTGCCGTCCTTTCACAATAAATTATACAACTCGGTAATACTCAAAATACAGTTCTCAATACAGCTTCTCAATACATAATTACAACTTCAGTTCTAGACTAACTCTCTACTCTTTTCACAGTCCACCTCTTTTATAATTATCCAGCTGATGACATCATCACACCTCAGCCTCTGGCTGGGCACTCCTGAAATGATCTTGTAAGGGCATTTCGGGTGGCCCTCTGTCTCCAAGGTACTGCCAATCAGATCGTTCACTGTTGTTTGCTGAATGGTGATCATATGTGGTCTCATTAATATATTCTCTATAGGTTGACAAACAATTAACCACATCCTCCTTCTTATCATGTGAGTTCTCACTAATTAAACACTCAGCAGTAGTGTCCTCAGTCAGGGTTAGGGTCCCTGACAGATAGCTCACTTCAGAAATTTGAACATGATTTCAAAGATGCTTCCAAAATGAGCTCCAGTTGGTGGGGGGTGAAGTGCAACTGGTTGGTTGTGTTTCCATATATTATATTGGCTACTGCTTGCTTTCTTTTCATTGGATGCCCACTTTTGCATATTTATTTAGTATACTTCTCATAGTTGTCAACTCCTTGTAATTGTCTAATTAGATATTTCATGTTGCGAGTTTATTGGAGGTACATCATTGGTGCTGTCAAGTGCATCTCGATGTCATGTTACAAGCAAGATAACATCTTGCAATCTTGAGGGAAAGTCCTTCAGAACCATTATTACTTGGAATGGTTAGGATCTGTTCCAAACACTGTCCTCATATATTGGGCCTGCCCTTGATGCATGATTTCCCTTCAACCCAATTTGCAGAAACATCTCAGATATATAATAACTTTCTCAGTAATCAACTTAAATTTACTCACATAATGTTTCAGCTAGATGTCGAGCTCATCAGGTCAAGCGAGTAACAATTTATCGAGCAAGTCATTATATCTACTATAATATATGACTGCAAGTTCATTTAGAGTTCATCTCATATATTGCCATGACACAAAATCGTATATATCTTTGAAATCTCATAAGCACATTGAAATCTTCTTGAGAGAAGCCTCATGCCTGGAAAAATGAAGTCACTAAGTGAAGATCCTCTAAACCTTGCAGCCGCATCCAGCACCATACGGACTTTTGATGATTCTTTGGCAAGTTGGCTAGATTTTTTTCTAAAGATGTATCCAGAGTATGGTTGTCCTCTATCGGCATTAATTCCTGAACTTGCGTTTCTTCTACTTTCTTAGCAAGCGTTCGGTTGAATCAGGTCATTTATGCCTTCTAGATGAATAGTATCCATTTCCCACAGTCACAAGCTATCACTTCCTCTAAGCCAGGACATATATTTTCTAATCTTCTTCTCGTAGTATCTATCCATCTACTCTCGATATTTAAATCCTTCACTTCAAGTGATTTGTATGGCTTGTAATTATCGCCGAAGATTTTAGAACTTCTCTAACAAACTTGCTACTTGCACTCACAACTCTCGTGCTATGTCCTCGAGAAGATAGCTTGTATTTTATCCATCATCAAGAATGGCGACCGTTTCAAGTTCTCTTTTGCCACAACACAACTTGTCCAGCGATGTCCGATGTGTTATACTTCCGTTGAAGGCATGTGTTGATAAAGAGCTGGAATTTAGTTTCTCCTTCTGTTGTTGTTTATCATCTTTTTTCTCCTTCTTCCAGACACCATTATCCTTTTCCTGAGCTTGTAAAGTGGGGAATCCTTCCATTCACATCATCAATATAAGAGTGTGTTGACTCTTGTACCAGTTTTGACATAATTTCTTGAGAAGTTTTTCATAAGGGATCATATATACTTAAGACATTTGAAACATAGATGCCATTCACACGCTTTGTTTCTCAAGAGTCAAATATTGCTCCAGAAAATCTTGGCAGCTTGATAATTAATAACATCCCCTACACATCTAGCATTTGTCTTTCATTCTTCATAAACAGATTGTTTAAGGTGCTTCCTCTCTTCCGATATTCCCATTGGTTTTCCTTCATCATATAGTCTTGAAATACTTTGCTCATTGGTACCATGTCATATTTCATCGCTCCAACCATAATTGAAGTTTTCTGGCAATCACCTATCATCTCAGATTTCATGAACTGTAGATAGATTTTGTGTGACCTGAGGAGAGTTATCTCTTCACAGTATTGATGAGTTGTGTGTCACCAAACATATTTGATCCTGCAGAAGCTGTACACCTTTCCAAGCTTGCTGAACTCCTCAGAAGTGATTCAATGCAAATTAATGGTGATCTCTCATCTTGACTGGAAGGAATGAAGAGACTGCCTCCAATGACCCATTTAGCCGTTCATGTCCATCATATTTATCTTCTCAGTGAACTCTCAGTTGACCTAATAACATTACAATAACCTTCACTGAAATTGTACTCTCTCGACGTTTTGACCAGATGCTTTAGCCTTCATCAGGAATACTAGATGCTCTAGCCTTATTTATTGTTCCTGATGAAGGCTAGAACATCTGGTTGTAATGTCGAGTGATTACAATTTCAAGTTGATTATTGAGAAGGTTATTGTAACATATTTATCTTGCTGTTCTTGAGTGAATTCCCCTGAATCATTAAGTTGTTCCTTGACCTTAATGCTCATATCATCTTCTCTGCAACACTAAATCTTTGTAATTGAGAGTGAAGCATCACATCAAACACAGCCTTCCATTCTTGATACTTAGACATCTCAACTAATTATCTATCCTTCTCTAGATTGTTGTTGGAGTTTGGCAGTGGAATAGCTGGTAAATACATTTTGCACAGATCATCGTAGGGGTTTGGGAGTGGAGGAATACATACCCTCAATCTTGAAAGGGAGGTAAAATGTCCCCCCTTCAATTGAATTGTCACCTCTGTGGAACAAATTGATATGCTTCACTACTCTCAGTTTTCACGGAAAGTTTTTGATGAAAAGAGCCATCCATCATGAGGAGATCGCAAATCTATAGCATCTACACACATACACACATGCACACAAATAAAACTTAACGACAGTATCATCATTTATCGCTGTTGGTCAACAAAGGACATGGACTTTTGAACTCAAAAATTATCATGTCTTTGATTGTTCATGCCTTCGACTTGAGTACTTGATTATCGGAAGTCTTCCCAGGAGTTTTCCTCTTGATCAGCCAACAATTATTTGTCACCATCGGTAGATAAAGATTAATGAGATAGAGCCATCCACTTGACTAAGACAAGCCACTTGTGATCGATGAATCACCTCTTTTTTCTAGTACCTGTACTCCCAACGTAACTTTTCCACCATCCTTTGGGAAAGCTACAGATTATCTAGTAACAAACCTTCTAGAAGAGAATGATGTCACCAAGTTCCAAACCCCCTCCCATCACTTCTCCAAGGAACAAAAGGAATAGGCAGTTGAACATCTTAGAAGATTCTTATACTTTCACCACTGTTGATGGATAAACGCACAGTTCCTCGATTAGGTATATTAATTTCAACTTTTCTGTTAGTCCAATGAGCTAATAAATGTGCACTTTATTTTACAATACTGTATTATAGGTTATAATATTAAAGATCATAAAGGATAAAAACTGGCATAGAAAAACACAGACCTTTCCCCTTGACCTTTGACTATGACCTTTCCTGTAAATTTGGAATAGCTGGGATCTTGTGATTTCAAAGTCTAATTAGACTGTAAGCATTAATTAGATGCTATTAACAAGAGCTGTTCATCATGTAAGCTTTCTTCCTTGCTCTGTGCTAACAGTTGCTATAGTATGTTAGCTGTACCAACCCTAGACCAGTAGCAGTTGCTGTAGTATGTTAGCCTGACCAAGCTTATGCCAGTAGCAGTTGCTATAGTATGTTAGCTGTACCAACCCTAGACCAGTAGCAGTTGCTGTAGTATGTTAGCCTGACCAACCAGTAGCAGTTGCTATAGTATGTTAGCTGTACCAACCCTAGACCAGTAGCAGTTGCTGTAGTATGTTAGCCTGAGCTTATGCCAGTAGCAGTTGTTATAGCAAGTTTATGCCAGTAGCAGTTGTTATAGCATGACGTTAGCTGTGTGCCAGTAGCAATTGCTATAGTTTGTTAACCACCAATCCCAAAAACTCTAGCTATACTGTACTTGATCTGCCCACCAAGTACAGTTCTGCAAAATTCAACTATCTAGTCCAGTAGACACCCACATGGCAATCTGCACCTATGAAAAATAATTACATATGCACATATGCAATGCTTCATAAGCAGTTTCTTGATATTAAGGTACTAATTTTCATATGTGCACCATCGTATTATCTTTCCGAGTTCATAGCACATTTGATAACACCTCTAGCTGGCAATATAAGTGCATATGCCAAAGATTCTGGGCAATTTTCAAGGTTATTCAAGGTTTGGCATGGTATCTGTGTCTTGTCAGTTTTGATGTTTCTCCTCTTTTTACCAAATGTTCCCATTGATGAGGCAGTGGAAGTCATCTTTGGAATGCTGATGAAAGATGAGAGCTTACATGAGAGCACTACACTAGGTGCTGACATGATTTCTGAACTGTTGGAGTTGTGCCTAAAATCCATTTACTTCAGGTATCAAGGAAAATACTATGAGCAGGAAGAGGGTGTAGCAATAGGCTTTCCAGTATATGCAGTGCTGGCCAACCTTTACATGGAATTCTTTGAACAATTTGGCCCTCACAACTGCCACCCTGAAGCCAAGATTTTGGAAGAGAAATGTGGGTGATACTTCTGGATTGTGAAGAAAGAAAGAGAGCAGGACTGGTTGGACAAACTGAACAACATCAGGCCATCCATAAAGTTTACCATGGAGCTTGAAGTGGACGGATCGTTGCCCTTTCTGGATTACTACCTACACAGGAAGGAAGATAAGGCTAACTGCAACAGTTTACAGAAAACCCACGCACATACCGGTACCCTGATTAAAGACCACATCATCCTATCCATGTCAGAAGATGAGTAGTGAAGAGCTTGTATGATAGAGCCTCTAGTCTTCATCAGCAATACATCAAGAAAGTAACTCTCAAGTTGATTATTGTCAAGGTAATCGTAAAACCGAACTAGATATAATGACTTTAGACTGTCAGAAATGGGAGTTTCATAGCTCAAGATCTGCGCTCTAATATCTTCATGATTCTGTCATATAACTCATAAGAGTATTGTTTGAAAGTGGACATCTCCGCCATAAGATATCGATCATTTGTGGTTGCTATTTTGTAAGTAGAGCAGGAGAAACTGTAAAAATCAAAGTTGTTCGCTATGCAGAAAAAAAACATTACTCATTCTTATTCACAATTAGTTGAATTTAGCTTAGAAACTAGATGCTGGAGGAACAACAACTACTGAGGGGCATTTTAATGTTAGAAACGGATTACAGGGAGCCTAGATTAATGGGAGATAATTTTGAAAGAAAGACAACAGCCCTCTCTAGGTTGCAGAAAAAATGTGAGCAGGAAACCACAGAACAGTGATGACTAACTGAAAGATGAAATAACTGAGCAGAATGTGACAGTGAGCATTCAAGGAGGGAGTAGGACAGTCAGCGCCAAATGTATGTGAAGAGTAAGTACTAATCTGGCTATTCTCCATGAGGCTTGAACAGGATGACCCACACTCAAACCAGTTCAGGGCACCTTATTCTGCACGGGTGAATACACCCCAATTGCAAGACACAATGAGCTGGATAATGCCTACTCAGCAAAAATGCATAATTATAAGGTTAAGGATTGTGGTCAAAAATGGCATCCCCTTGAATAAACAGCAGATACTTTTTCTGGATCCCTCTGGAAGGACCGACCCTCTGAACAATAGCCAGAGCAGCACACAAATCAGGGCAGAACCACATAGCTATACAATTTGAAGTCAGCCACACAAGAACTTCCCGAATGTTATTAGATGCAGACTTTGTCCTCTTCTTTTTGCAGTAAAGAGGTCAGCGTCACACAGATGTGAAATTGCCTCCTCAGGCACTTGACCAGCAGAGGGCAGATTGATAGATTGGTTAATTTTGTAATGGCTTGAAGGGCAGCATTAGAGTGATTGTTGGAGGTGGGGGGCAGAACAAAGCCTCCTTCACTCCAAGTGACTAGTTCTGAGGCCAGAGGCCAGGGCCTATATCACCACTGGGAAAACTCCTCAATGACTTGCAACTTCTTCCTTGATTTTGACAGGAGCAGGGTTATGTCAAGATGGAATTGGTGAGGGGATCATCTGAGGGGTGTTCCACCAATATCACAGCATGTACTTCTGATACTGCTTGGCGAGCTTAATAGATAATTATTATTCCATGGTTGGAATGTTGACTCTTTCTTCATTGTAAGGTAGTCATATGCTTATCATTACCTCACATGTGTGAATGTGTTAATCTATGTAAACATTATTATAGCAGTAGCTGTGGCCAATTCAGTTAGTTGGGAACAGGTAATAGCAGCTGCTCAGTCAAAATATGAGGGTTTTGATGATCTATGGCCTTATAAAATGATTTCATTGTAGCACACTTGACATCTGTGAGTAAGCTCCCTTTCCCCACTACCCACTTCCTGCCCAAACACCAGCCCCAATGACTACAAGAGGCAATACTTGTCTTAGATTTCTTCCTATGGTCAGTAATAATGGAACCAAGAAGATGTCTGGGAAGGCTTGGAGTTGTTCTTGTAGCTGCACAACTGGCACTGCTTGGTGAGTCTCTAGCTAGCTATCGTGACTATATTATTTGATGTCAGCTAAATGTTCAGTGTCAGCTCAGGAGTGCTTGATGGCAGCAAGAGAGAGAGATTTTCCATTTGGATTTCCTGGTCAAGCTCTACCTAGTAATACTTTTGCTATCATCACCAGCTACAAGTTTGGATGTTGTGGCAACATCACTACATGGCAGGCTTTTGTCCAACCTGCAGGACTTTATGATATTGTCTTCCAAGTGTGGAGACCTTCACCAACAGTTCAGGAGAGTGGATGCTATAGTATGGTGGGAGAGAATAAATTCAATGGTGTATTTATTGGAGCTGATGGTCTAATAAGTAGGTCTCCACAACCATCCAACATCATCACCGTTCAGCCTAAAGACGTGGTGGGGTACTTCACATCCAGAAGAAATGTTTCACAAAATGACAATGGAGAAGGAATAATGCTGGATACTGGGGAGATGATTGAAAGTGTCTGGTTTCACACTAATACCGATAGTAACCGTCTTATGGCAGGGCCGGCGAATTGTTTATTCTCAGTAGGAAGAGCAGATGGTAGAACTTTGATGTCATTAAGTAGAGCAGCACCAGTCCTCACAGCAAGAGTGTGTGAGTGGTCATCTACTTTGACTCTCAAGAGTACTTCATTGTAGTGTTGTCGTTAAATAATTTAATAATTTTACAGTTTCCTTCGCGTGTCAAGGGACCCTCACACTCTCACCATCAACCTCTCATTCACTAACTTCTTCACTGATTGCTTTTATCCCTACCCAGCATACTGGTACCACCACAATAATGTTTTTGCCAGTCAGTGTATGTAAGTAGAACAAAACTAACATAATGCAGCATGATATAAATTTCTTCCCCTGCAGCTTCTTCTCCTGCACCTACCATCTCTGCACTGATTGCCCCAACGGTCTTGCCAGTCAGTGTGTGTAAGTGGACATAATGCAGATGGATATAAGTATTATTTAATTTGTTCCTCTGCAGCTTCTTCTCCTGTGTCTTCAACAGCACCTACCATCTCTGATGCAGCCTTGAGCACTCCTGTAATAGCTAGTATTGCTGCTGTTTGTAGTTCAGCTATCCTGCTCACCTTACTATGCATGCTAGTCCTAGCTATCACTCTAGCCAAGGCAAACCACAAGAGAAAAAGAACTTTGGCAGCAACATCCCCTATAGGGGATGATCAGCAAACCAACACACTTTTTTTGAAGTTGCAGGGAAATGAAGCATACGCAACCCCTTCACTCATGATTGATGGATGCACAATTAACACAGAATCCAACCTGGCCTATGAAAGAGTGCAGATGCAGGGAGATGAAACATACACATCAATTCCTCATATTGCTGGTGAATTCCCACTTGTGGAATCTCCCCTGTATGAAACAGTGAAAACTGCAAATGAGGTAAGTATATAAATCCTTGAATGTAGTGAAATAATCCAAAAGTCGTGTGGCAATAAGATGCAACATGCAAACTTGATACTAGAATTGTGACTATTGGCAGATGACATGATGACATAAATAATTGACTTTCTCTTTATAAATCAGCTTAAAGAAAAGCCAACGCTTTGGTCAAACATGCCTTTGCTATCTCAGTGTGATTGCAAAATGATTCCCTTAAGGAAGATCAAATTCATTGGCTGAAATACAAATCTCTGAAATATAAGTCTCTTTACATCAAGTTGTTGTTGTTGTTGTTGATGTTGTTTTTTAATAAAAAGGAATTTACTCACACTTCACACTTCAAAACAACAAATAAAAAAATTCATTTACTGGACTGTATAGAGCAGATTAAATAATTAGACGAGGGGATTTTACCATTATAGGATCATGAACCACATACACGTCAAGATTCATTTGAAAAGTTAATTTAATCACACCTAAACATGAATTCACACTTGTCCGTTTGCTATCGGCTCTCATCTTCAGGACTGCCAAGTGGCATGTGGAACTTTTCATGTTCCAACTTTATCCTTATAAAACTGTTGAAGACTCTGTCTGCATTACATGCATGTTGTTCCTTTTATAGGTAATATCATGAGGAACCCGCTACCACCACTCACAGTGAGAGATGGAGACAAAGAAGGATGTTTTTATTGTTCTGCTCTTAGTCATACACTTTTTAATTTACACAATGATTGTTAAATGTCATCTTTTACACAAGCACGGTAGATAATATTACTACTGGAAATGTATTTCTCATTGCTATGCTATTGCAGGAAAATGGTTTTTCATTACCACAGCTGGTTTATTAATAGTTACACTGTCTATCGGAGGACATTATCAAAAATTGTTCTAACATATGGTGTGTATATATAGACCGGATATACTTGCACGTTTCTTCAACATGCCTAACCATCTGTCAAAGTTTCATCAATTTCCTCATGCAACCAGAAAACTCAGTGTGATCCTGTGCAATTACAAATTGTAATGCATGTTCTGCAATGTTTGTGTGTTCTGTGATCCAGAGAGAATGTGGTACACATGGCCCTGCCAACCACCAATGGGAACACATATTCCTGTTGGACAACCTGGGACGTTAACCCCCTGGCCCTAGAGGACTGTCCTGGGTCACTTTGTACAATTACTTTCTGTTAATATCATCGAATGCACTGTAGATTTCTTTTTTAATTAGCCACTATTTCAAGTGAAATACTTCAACAGAGAAAGTTAAAAAAATGAACACAATGCAACATAACGTCCACACAAACTACGAGTAATCTGAATGCCGGAGTGAATAAGCACAGAAATATATCGTAGAGATAATCATGGACACTATTCATGTGCATAGTCAAGTGGGTCGAGATTTACAAATCCAGCCATGCATCTCACCTGATCCTCCTGGCTTTATATCAATCACACCTAACATGTTGCACCCATATTTGTCAAACTGTTTAAACCAGAAGCAAATCAGGAGAAATTTGACCATGACAAACATGCCAACCCCAGAGGGTCTTGGAGCAAATTCAGTCTACGTACGTTAATTCCAATAGGCTGGAAATTGTTGCTTGGAATGATTGCTAGATGTTTGGTTCATCAAACCTTCAAAGTGGTCATACTTAGTGGGTTGACTGTTCGCATGCACATTGACCATATTCATATTCGCATAAACTAAGTTACTCAAGGATTGAGTGATGAGATTGGCTACCGGACACATTGATCAATCCACCAGGTGGGACATCGTCTACCCCTGTTATCCCTCCTCTATCTCCATCGGAAATTCCTACTGAAAGCATTCCAAGGCCACGACTTGCAATCATCTAACTTCTCTACGATATAACCCTCACTCCAATTAAGGCTGGAAGGATGTAGTAACTTGAACTCATTAGTAACAACTGTTGTGTTTGCGTACTGTTGTTTAGTTGTCATTAGCATAGCAGTAATTTAGACTAGTGTGGTGATTTTGTGTGTCATTACCTTATATGGTATTTTAGGGCAGCTGCCCAGGATCAGGGGTCGGTATGGTGATCTATCTTGAATGGACGTTGGCAAATGATTTTTGCTGGAGTACGATTATTTGAATTGGGCTAAAAGAACTGTGTATGGGGAATTACTTCACTGTTGGATCCAGCAGCCCCCCAGCAGATATTTATCAACCTCTTTGGACTCGTGGTCAGCCTTTGATATATCTGTGATCTCGATCCTCCAACAGTTGACCATCAATGGGGTTTCCACCACCCAGAACCATACCCTCTTTGTTGGGGAGGAAAGGAAGATGTTTGCTCATGTCATGCTGAAGCATACTGCTCTGTCAGGGTAGCAGAAACCATCGTCTGCAGTGCCAGAGACTGGGAAACTTTCCAGCTGAAGCTATCACCCACCCATTCCAGAGCTGCCACCTGCCTCTGGAGAGGGATGCCACCTGTGGGTGAGGGGAACCCTACCATCCATCCGAGGTGATAAGATTCTGTGATTTAGCACTTTTGATGGAAATGTCCAATGGTCTTGAATGGACTAGAGTTCTATTCCAGCATTAGCAGCATATAGGATCAATTGGATTCTCTCGTGTGACTAGTTGGCTTACTCTAAATATGGTTGTTACTAAAATCTGGGACAGGACAGGAAAAACCTATCCCATTAAAAAGTGGCAAATAATAGTTCAAAGTGCAATTAGTGTGCATCCATGCAGCATTGTGCTTGATTTGCACCCCAGACCTACAAGCGGCAAAGCCTCTTTTCTAGTTAAGGCTGAAAGAGACGACAAACAAGGTAAGGTATGATTATGAAATATGTCCTAGCTATTCCTTACTTAATTATCCAGCTGTTGGTCATATATATATATACTTTTTACAGATGGTTGGTGATGTGATCAGTTCAGGTGGATCATTTAAGAGTTACAAAGCTTCCTAGAAAAGATTCAAAGATTAGGAAGATGCATTTTGCTGTATCTAGACACTACTGAAGGACAGTCCAAAGAGTTTCAAAGGAATGGTTACGTTACCAGCTATTAGGTATGCCATGCTTAGAGGTTGTATACACTGTACTATACAGGACTTTTTTGTTTAGGTAATAAAGAAATCGCTCTGGTTTACTATGTTGGGATGAGAAAGTTGCATAGATCACCCTTGTCAGAAATCTGTTGATAATGGCAAGCCTTGCTTTCCTACATGCCCAACATACCTCAAGAAATGCCAAGGTCTTGTGGAGACAACGAAAGCCAATGGTGTCAAGCAAGAAGTGGCAAGTACCAGTTCAATCACATTGAAACAGCTAGGTTGGAATGCACTATTAATTCTTGGCTATCTCCTGATGCTCTTTTCAATCTCCATGAGATTACATATGGCATACCTGGATTTGTGTGGAAGACCTGTATGTATCATGACTTGGCATGCATCTGTGGACTTCAGGAAATTATCGAAGATGAAGATAGGATTCTCATTCTTGCACATGAGTTGCAGGTGATCTTCCATGACAACCTTTCAGCTAGGGTACTTTATGGTTTCCCTCTTATTATTAGGCACAGTCTCTTCCTACAACAGCCTTGTAATCCAGTTAGGTATGTTCATGATTCATGAATGCATGTTTGCTATAATACACCAGGAAATGTTCAAGGAGTATGTTTAAAAAATTCCTTCTTTTAAGAAGTTCAAGTGTCCATTGGTTTCTGATAAGGAAAAAGCTATAATCACTGCCATCGAAGAGGAAATTCCTAACATGCAGTTCTGTTATTGCTGGAACCATATTTTCATGGACGTCAGCATGTGGGGTCAAAAACATTGTCTACCCTCATCTGATATTACAGTTTATGTACAGACATACAGCACCTGTTCCATTCACCATTGGCAGATGAATATGGAAAGAAGTTCAAAGATTTGAAGAATGCATTTCAGGAATATTACATAAAAGAAGTTAACACTGTAGTTGGGTTGTCTATTTGGTGATTGGATCTCCTTGAAAAGAAGAACAGGTATAACCATATATAGTGGTGTAATAACCAACCATATTGAAGGCTTCAACAGGTATGAAATACTGATACCAAGTCATTTTATTGCTAGGTAACCACTTAATAGAGTGATGAAAGATCTCACTGTCCCAGAAAGGTACAAGTAAATCTAGTCTCTATGACATCTCTAGCAGCCTTGCAGTCTGGGTCCATAGATGCTCGGTAGACAGAATGCTAGTGGACATGGGCACTTTCAAGACCATACTGGAGAAGACCTCCAGGTGAGATAAAAGACAGTGACACTGTTCAGTGGGTTACGATGAAACCACCCCTGGCTGATCAGTGATGTGGAGTTGGAGGTTGGAGGACTCTGCATGGAGGTAGTAGTCCACGCCAACCTTATGTATGATGCTCTGCTAGGCTGAGACATCCTTTCTTGTGGAACTTGGGAAACCACCTCAGAGATGATCACTTCATTGCAGCTGTCCAGACACACCAACTGAGGGCCCAGGTGAAGCAGGCAAAGGAAGAAGAGTTGATAGCCAGTGATGTACTGGTGGAGTTGAGTGTCAAGGAGACCGAGTCCGAGGGAAGAACTACAGTTTTGTCAGATGCAGAGGACGAATCCCAGATTGGCAGTCAAGAGATGCTGACAGACAGTGATAAGAAAGAAGAAGAATGCCAGAGACCGAAAGAATGGAAACTCATACCTGACCTGGATGAGGACATATTCCTTTGGATTCCCTCACCAAGGAAGCACCTGAAGTGAGAGGACAAGACAGCGACAGGATTATGCCACAGTGGCAGGAAAAAAGCATCCCCTTGATGGAGGAGCAGCAGATTTCAGAAGGATACAAGAGGGCAACTCAACCAGCAGTCAGGAAGCAGGCCAAGGTGGGAAAAGAACATATCCTCATGGAGGAAAATCTGCTCTACAGATGTGTAGAGAGAGATAAGACAGGAGAAGCAACAGTCCAGCTGATCCTGCCTAAGAAGAATCGAGCAGCAGTACTGCAGCAGCACACTCTCTGGCTGGACACTTAGACAACAACCAACCGAATTCTGCAGTGGTTCTTCTGGCCTGGAGTCTACGAAGATGTGACAGACTTCAGGATATCCTCAGTGCCAGAAGGTGGCTAGACACAGGGGATCAAGGTACCCCTGATACCTCTACCAGTAGTAGGAGCCATTCAAGCAGATCGGGATGATCCTGGTAGGCTCACTTCCCAGGACTAAAGCCAAGTACCGATATATTCTCACAATGATGGATAATTGCACCAGATATCCAGAGGCCATCCTGCTGAAGAAGATGGATAGCAGATCCACTGCAGATGACCTCGTAACCATTTTCAGTCGTATATTTTTTCCAGCTGAAGTGCTGTAAGGTAACTGTTCAAACCTCACCAGAAGTTTGATGTAAGAGCTCTTCAGTCTACTGTAAGTGTAGCTTATCTACATGTCCCTATAACACCTGCAGACAAATGGGATGATAGAGCATTTTGACAGCAGCAAGAAGTTCATGCTTAGGAAGATAGTCCAGAAATGTGACCAACAGTAGGACCGGGCCCTCCCCTGCATTCTGTTAGCCTAGAAGAAGCTGCCTAATGAAAATGTGACCAACAGTAGACTGGGCCCTCCCCTACATTCTGTTAGCCTAGAGAAAGGTGCCTAATGAAATTACCAGATTTTCTCCCTTAGAGATGTTGCATGGATGAGCCATACGAAAACCTCTGGACTTACTGAACGAGAGTTGGAAAAGCAAAGTATCCACTACAGAGAGTGTGGTTAAGTATGCACAGGGAATGCAGAAGAGATTGGATGCACAAAGTCACTGGAAGACTGGAAATGAGTGCCAAGAAATCGACCAAGGCATAACTTGTCAGCCAGAAAAAGATCGTTTTAGGTCAGAGAGCAAGTAGCTACTTCTACTGTTGCCAGCACTGAAGAACAAGCTCCAAGCAGAGTGGCAAGGCCAATACATAATAAACAAGCAAGTCATATATATCACTTATCAGGTTGCCATGTCAGACTGGAAGAAACAGTTCAATATAGATTTATAACTACTTCGAAAATTGAGCCAGGGTAACACCAAGCTTATATAGCTCAGTCAAGAGTCACTCTCAGAAAAGTGAGCATTTGACAACAAAGTGGCTTGATAATGAAATAGTCAGTGCTTCCCAATTCCTTATGAAGAAGAAATATCCGCATATAAAAGGTGTGCAACCAACAATCTTAGCTCACAAGTTAGGCATGGAGTGACAGCCATTACATTCTCTGTGGAAACCATTGGATAGTGGTCTCTATACAGTTGGATGTCCAGCTTATACGATCTTTGTATATGACAGTAGCAACTTGCGACTATGATTTGCTATTGGCAGTGCAAAAAGAAAAATTTAGTTAACATGTAGAACTGCTGTGTAGCAGGATACTGCATACCTTGCAGCTGTGGGAAGTACTTTGCAGGGGAGACCAATGAGTGCATACTAGCAAGCTGGTAATTCATCAAGTTCTTCCTAATTTGAAAAAACCCTCTCTGATGCTGAACTTCCTGCAGACCTTCCTAATGTCCTTACTCATACATGCTAAGGAATTAATACCATAGGATCCTTCTTTTCTGACCTCCAATTGCCTGTATTGGTGTAGTTACTTATCTTTCTTTCTGCATTTAGATGTATCTATAGAGAAAAGGTTGATTGATGAAAGCTTGTGGAAAACCAAATAAAACATGTTCTTCCTTCATTAGGTCTTCTTTCTCCATCACTACTCTCCTGCCTCTATCATATAATGTCTTCACCATCGATGATGTGCTGTGTAATCAAGGCACACCCTAATCAAGGTACAGGGTGTAGGTTTTCTGTAAAACATTATAGTTAGCCTTCCGTCTTCATGGTTACCCAGAAAGGGCAATGATCCATCCATTTAAAGCTTATTACTGGTGTGCATGTAATTTAGTATTGAGCATGTATAAATACCAGGAAAGTTTCTCCCAAGGGCAGGGCTGCAACGTGTTAGTGCATAGCGTCTGAGGGTAAGGCAGTAACGTGTTAGTGCATAGCATCCCAAGGTAGGGCTGCAATGTATTGGTGCATAGCATCCAAGCGTAGGGCAGCACATGTTATCACTTAGTGCATAGTGTCCTAGGGTAGGGCTACAACATGTTGGTGCATAGCATCCCAGGCAGGGCCGCAACATGTTGGTGCAGGAAAGCCGGCTAAAAACATAATATTTGTCAACTATGAAGGGAATAGGGCATTGACCTGTAGTGTGCATCACACATAGCAAGTAATATGAGAGCTGTAGAAGGATGAGCCTGCATTAGCTGATGCCTGAACAACAATGTGCTTCCCATCAATGGCACTATACATTGAATATAATGGTGAATCAACTTACCAATAGAGTGTGGAAAGTTCCCTAATTACTCAAATTCCTTCCTGACTCCCTCCCCTTCTGCAGCTGATGATGGTACCTTCACATACTGTCAGTGTGGCTAGAGTGCAGTACAGATTGCCTCACATGTCTCCTTTAATATGGAGCATACTATAGACTTGCCAATGTGGGAGAAAGTTAAAAGAAAGAGAGAGCATGTTGATAATAAGGAACAATTTTGACTACATAGCTCACTTTAACTACCACCTGATAGGTTTCCAGCATTAAAACCTGCTATAACAAAGGAGGATGTTATGTTTTTGTAGTTCTTACCATTAACTACAGGGTGACTCATTAGAAGTTCTGAAGCAATGCTGATGCATGAAGGCAATGGTGCCTCCAAGTTTCAATACAAATTCTATACACTTCTCCAAGATCAACCAAAAGTTGTGCACTTGGTCTTGTTCAATCATCTCCCCCTCCCTACCCCCAGGTGGTTAGAAATCTATCAGGGAATATACTAGCACCCCCATTGGAAGATTAATATAGGTAAAGGGTTTACATGTGTAAACATCACATAAGACTACAACTGAACCACTTTGGTGCATAACACTCCATGTCAACTACAAATCTTACTCCAGAAGTGTTGTTCAGTGCTTGCTCAATCATTACACTTAATCCTATGTTTGTGGAGTACCATAGCTGTTAGCAGTCTGTGTGTGTCAATACAATTGCAAGTTAGAAAACCAAGCCGATTTTGACTCTTCAAGGGAGAAGGAAGAACATGTGATATATCACAACAATGAACAGGCTTAATAATTCAACCTCTTCATAGAGAACCTCTCAAAAGTGTTAGTACCAGTTACTCTAGCAGAAGACATAACAAACATACTCGACTCATTCCGGTGATAATTATACAAAATTGGGACTCACATAGAATAGGGAGCTGCATTATCACATCGTACATTTAGCCATGCCTACTTATGGTGTCAGTAATTCTATGCCTCATAGGAATATATTGTATTCATGATTTTCAATGAATCTACGTGCAATGTGTGTAAATTATATTGTGAATTAGTGCTGGAAAGCTATATACAACAATGTGCCTATTTTTCAGGTCCATTATTACAGTGAGGGAAGGAAAGTGAGGGAAGGAAAGGGAATTTAGTATTTTACCTACACCTGCAGCGACAACTCTGATCATTTTTTTCAGTGTAGTCACCACACACCTGCTACATCCTCCCTCCCCCCCCCCCCCCACCCCCCCACTAGTACTTGACTGAACTATGCTAAAGATGACTTACTTGGTTTACAATATCACCTCTTGCATGCCAACCATGACCACCATGTTCTACTCTCAGATGTTCACAACAAATTTGGTCCCTCATTAAAGAGACAACTTTGTTCCTGTTGCTAAAATTTCTTCTTCTTCTCGATGGTTCAGAAATCAGACATCTATGAAGAAGGCTAGTAGCTACCCTTTGTCGTCATCAAAAATGTTCATGAAGCATCCAGGCTACCTTCTATTGGGTCAAGTCTTCAGCAGCTGATGCAATCATCCAAACAAGAAAATCAATCTAGCCTATATAGTGTCTTCTAACTTAAAGCAAATCATCAGATTATTGTCCCATCCAAAGTCCCCATTGTACCCTTTTATTCATGAATCTGATGTAGTGAAAATCCAATCCAGCACTTTTAAACTTGTTCTTTAGCTGTATTTAATGCCAGTGATTTTGTTCTCCTCTCTCTGGAAGGCCTCCTATCTTCCACAGACCAATTTCACCAAATATCCATCAAAGAATCTGATGTTCTCAAGCTTGAGACTCTAGAAACTCATAAGGCTCCTGGCATTGTCATTCTGAGCCTTCTTGTTCAGAAACTATTTTCCCACTCATTGTTCACTCTCAACACTCGTCTCCTCACACCTTGTTGACAATCCCAGATCAATGGAAGATTCACAAATTTATCCTTATCCCTAAAAGTGGTAACCACTCAACAGTGCAAATCTCAAGTCAATCTACCTCTTATGTCTCTTAGCGAATGTCTTGGAATCCACTTCTATTCTAAAATCATTTGGCTCCTGCTGGTCCAGAGCTTATCTCACAGATTGTACACACCTTGTGTCAGTCGAAAGAGCTTCATCTAATCTACTTCGAGTGAGTTCTGGTATTCCACAGGGAAGTATTCTTGGGCTTTTCATATTCCATATACATGTATTTATCAATGATATCACAAGTATCATGTCATTTTGCTCAATTTTATTTGTATTTGCTGACAATACAAAGAGATTACCAAAAGACAACATGGAGAGTCAGACTCATTTGCAGCGAGTCCTGGATGCCTGGTCTTTGTGGTGCTCAACATGGAGGTTATCAGTGAACTCAACCAAATGTGTGCAATGCGATCTGCCCAAACCCAAACTACCTACTTTATCAACGGACAGCCCGTCATATGCACAGAGGAGCATAGACACTTGGGGATCAAGTGACCAGCAATCTGGTTTAATCACATCAACAGAATATGTGCATCTGCCTATAGATCACTCCATATAACACTCCATATAATGATCTCAAAAAGCAAGACCCTGAGACTGAGTCTTTACATCTTTCTTCTTTGTAGCAGATGTTCACAGTTGTGGAGACCACATCTGATGAAAGACATCTTGAAAAATTGCGAGATGAGCAACAAAATTCATCCGTGATGACTTCACCTCAGTTTGCAAGTTTAGGCTTCAGTTGCTTCCTCTAACATATTGCTTCGAACTTCAAGACACCCTCAAAGACCCTCCAGATAATCTTGACATGAACTCACACATTTCCTTTCTTCCTCCACAAGGACCTCCAGATTTCATCACTAAAACACAACTTCAGTTGGTCTAATTATTACACAGTTGTCCTTCTTTGGAATGACTTGCTTCAACCATTAATAATTTCCCTTTCATACTCAGGCATCAAACATTGAATGATAATTTTCCTCTGGGAAACCTCGGTCATATCCTCGCTCTGTTCTTCGCTTCATCATCCTTAACGAACCCTTATGCATTTAATTTTAGTTGGTTGCATAGGCTGCATCAAAGCTGGTGTTTGACCTTCAACAGTTGCTTTCAACGCTACTTTTCTATGTTGTAAAATTCGTAATTGCGAGACCACCTTATCTTTCACAAAAGAACGCTGAATGCTGTTCCCAAAATATTGGTAGGACTGTATTGGTATGCGCCCCTTAGCCAGTTGCAGTCGCGGTTAGAAGATCCTTACCATATTATAGCTGTTACTATGACGTCTGGTTGCTTGAGGTATACACTTTCGCTTGGAGTGAGATGTTCCTATGTACAAGCCAATGGCAATGCAGCAGCTGCAGTGGGAAAATGTAAGTGATTATTTAGCGTGAAGACAGTGACTGTCAGTCAACCTTATTTCTTCCACATACGAATTGCAGCCCATTATAAAAGTTCACTTCACATATTATTACTGTCAGATTACCAGGTGTTCAGAGGCCTATGTGATAAGCTAGTTCTTGGCTGTGGCAGTAATGTGGTGGATCATATCTATAATGTCAAAGGTAAGACTTTTTGTTGTTAATTTTACTTCTGGCTTTAGCTACACTAGAAGAACTTTTTAGGGCAGGAATATATGTAGAGATTATAGCCACACAAAAGCAAGCACCATAATGAGCATGCTTGATGGAGATGGTAGAGGTATGGGAAGGAGCTAATTTAATGGAGGGTTTTTTTTAATGTGGGGACTCCTGTAATTAGTCTGAAAGTGGAGGTGCAGGCTATGTTGGATATAGTAGTACAGGTACGTGTTGGGGTGGAGAGAGATGTTTAATAGTAGGCAGAGCAGGGTTATGATAGTTGGGCAGAGGGAAGCTTAGAAAATTGGTGAGGAGTTAAGGGAAGAGGTGGTCGAGTTCAAGTAGCTGTGAGCGTGGTTTGATACCAGTTTGAGAAAATGTTGAAGAAGGCAGAAGTGTGGGTTGGAAAAGTGACATGGATGAGCACAGTGGATGGAATGGTAGAAGCAGATAGAGGAAGGACGGTGTCTAGTAAGGCCGAGTTTGGAATATGCAGAAAAAATATGGCACACAGGAAACACAGTGCATGCAAGAAGTTGAAGTTAGCGTAGAGGAGAGTGGATAGGAGATCTTGGGCGGCAGAAGCTGTAGGAGAGGAGAGAAGAAGTGGTGTTATTTGGTAAGAAATGGAAGGAGATAGAGAGCAGATTGGTGAAGACGCTAGTAAAAGGAGAAGAATAATGCTGCGGGAAGAGTATGAGGTTTTGAAGGGAGCGTATGAGCTAGGTATTGATGTCTGGTGGGGGAGGTTAGGTGGAAGTAGGCCGAAGAATAAGAAGTACTGGGAGGAAGTTCTAAGTAAGCATTAGGGTATGTTGAAGGTATAACTTGGCAATGGTGCAGGAGTGGAGAGGTATGTGAGGTCTATCAGGTCATGAATGTGTGATGTTGTTCAGACTGAGGACTCGATTGTTAAGGACCAGAAGAGATGGTCAATGTTGAGAGGTCTGCAATGTGTGACTGTGGAGTAGGGGAGGATGTGGTCCACATCTTGGTGTTGTGGGGAATTTGAGAAGGATGAGCAGGTGGTGGTTGAGCTGCACAAAATTGTGAGGGCTGGCACAGTTGCTGGATAGATTTCATAAAGTGTATAAAATGGGTAAAAGTGGCATTTGTGTGTAAAAGGTGTGGAAGCAGTGAGCAACAGAGAGTTGGAGAAGATGGGTGAGTGTGTGTGTAGCATACTGGTTAAGAAAATGGTGGCAGACAAGAAAAATAATATTAGTTGGATGATTTTGGTTCCCCCCGTTCCCAACCCCCCCCCCCCCCCATTTTTCAATTGTAAAACATATTTTACTATATAGCCCCAAAGAAGTAGCCTTTGTTTCCCTTCCCCCCCCCCGTTTTTCAATTGTAAAACATATTTTACTAGTCCAAAAGTAGCCGACTCTTTATCATCTGGACCCATTCAGAGATTAAATGCCATAAGCACCACATGGCGCTAACTCGACATCATCAGGGGGGGATTGGGGGGTGTCAAGGGGGAAACAAAACCATAATAACTTGTGGTTACCACTTTATAGCCCCATAGATTCTATGGTATGGAGTTGATATAGAGTTGATATTATAGCTCAAAAGATAGGTCTCTCTGTTGTGCTCTCTTTTGGTACTAAGCTATACTCAAGTAACTGTAAAGCTGATGATGGTACTGATGATTCCACTAGGACGAATGGATTGGGTGGGTACTAACAGCTCATAATATTCATCTAGCTGCATTAAGCAAGGAAGCAAGGAAGTTGTTTCCTAAATAACATAAATTATTACTATTTTTAAATTTTTAAAGAAACAAGACAAAATATATATACCTAAAAATACAACAACAACCTACAACGAAACAACTTCATTGGTTATCTAGTTATTGAGCAAGTCTAGTTGTGACTGGCCCCCTACTGACCCCACCACAGAATTCTAATAAAGCAAGGAAATATTATTGGTACCGATTAATGTCTCATGTGTCAACATCTTTACAGTTGTTCCTAATGCTGGGAAGAAAGGATTTTTTCTCAAGTGAGTGCCATGCTCATATGCCTGTACCACAATGTTAGAGATGTTAACACTGTATTCTTCCCAAAGTCATGTAAAGATAATGGCATTCATGAAGCTAGCTGGAGATACTTGTTACTCACACTTGATAATTGTTAGTCTATCTGATGTTCATTAATTTTTTAAATATCACTACTACTACTACTACTACTACTACTACCACTATTGTTATTGTTATTATTATATTATTACTACTACTACCACCACTATTATTGTTATTATTATATTATTACTACTACTACTACTACCACCACTATTGTTATTGTTATTATTATATTATTATTACTACTACTACTACCACCACCACCACCAGACCACTATTGTTGTTGTTGTTGTTGTTGTTATTGCTACCACCACCACTACTACTACTACTGCTGCTACTATTACTACTGCTACTACCACTACTTATTATTATTATTATTATCCCAATTATAGTAGTACGGCTACAGGTCTGGGTATTCTAGGGACGTTCATCAGTTTGAAGGCCACAAGTAATGGGAAAAATGTCCTGTGAGGTCTCTAAGCTGATGCTCCATAACAACAAAAATCTTACATCATCCATTGTTAGATTGTCTTTCTCTAGCCATCGTCCTGGCCCTATCCCTAGCAGGAGAATGTGAACAAGAACTTTGGCTATCCATAGTTAATTCTGGGGTCTATAATTCTGGGGTCTATAAGCTGTAGCGACAAAAATCTTACATCATCAATCATGAGCATTGTTAGATTGCCTTGCTCTAGCGATTGTCCCATAGCAACAAAAATCTTACATCATCAATCATGAGCATTGTTAGATTGTCTTTCTCTAGCCATCGTCCTGGCCCTATCCCTAGCAGGAGGATGTGAACAATAACTTTGGCTATCCATAGTTAATTCTGGGATATCTAAGCTGGTTTCCTGTAGCGACAAAAATCTTACATCATCAATCATGAGCATTGTTAGATTGCCTTGCTCTAGCGATTGTCCCATAGCAACAAAAATCTTACATCATCAATCATGAGCATTGTTAGATTGTCTTTCTCTAGCCATCGTCCTGGCCCTATCCCTAGCAGGAGGATGTGAACAAGAACTTTGGCTATCTATAGTTAATTCTGGGATCTCTAAGCTGGTTTCCTGTAGCAACAAAAATCTTACATTATCAATCATGAGCATTGTTAGATTGCCTTGCTCTAGTGATTGTCCCATAGCAACAAAAATCTTACATCATCAATCATGAGCATTGTTAGATTGCCTTGCTCTAGTGATTGTCCCATAGCAACAAAAATCTTACATCATCAATCATGAGTAGTGTTAGATTGCCTTGCTCTAGTGATTGTCCCATAGCAACAAAAATCTTACTTCATCAATCATGAGCATTGCTAGATTGCCTTGCCCTAGTGATTGTCCCATAGCAACCAAAATCTTACATCATCAATCATGAGCATTGTTAGATTGCCTTGCTCTAGTGATTGTCCAGGCCCTAGCCCTAGCCCTATCCCTAGCCTTGAGTTAGGATAATGTGAGCAAGAACTTTGGCTATCCATAGTTAATCCCGGGATTGTCTATGGGGACCAGGGTTCCCCCTTTCTCCGATATCCTAATGGTAAAATAACCTAGTTATATAGAACAGGTGGGTCTGGTTCACCCACTACAATCAAGAGTTTTATATGTTGTATGATGGTAGACATGATGCATGAAGACAGGCACAGAGGCTCAGGCTAGGAACTTGTACAGTGACTATATATATCATCCTGGCAAGCCGGAAAGTTTCTATTCAATGACAACATAACTATTGGTCTATGTGTGTAGTCCTTTCAAAGCATTGGAGAAGAAGCTAATTGGAGGAGTGACTTTAAACCACCTCTGCTGGGCCGCACTAGGAGGAGGTAAATCTTGGTTATTGGAACAGCATGACTAGCTGTTCCAAGATCTCAGCAAGATCTGTTTTTACAGGCATATTATATATCAAATTATATTTTTTAGGGTTTAAGTATTCACAGATGGTGATTACAAAAGAATTTATGGGGGAGGGGGGTGTGGGGGGGGGTGGGTGGATATTGTTTGATTTGTGCAGTGTATTTTTGAAGCCATGTAATGCTTTGCTGCTTTTCATCTCGATAATTTTCAGATTAGAATCTAATCATGGAAACTGTGAATATTAAGCCTTGGAATTATCACTCAATATTATACATTTTAAAATGTACTACTAAAATGTTTTGTAACAATAAATGACAGACTCTCTGTATCATAAGAGTATGTTACTTTTCTGTTCTGTATTTTTTGCAGTGCTTTTAGCTATACGATTAAAGAGGGACAAACACATATTTTTTTAATATCTTAAATTTGTAACATTCATAACTTAGGTATATATAACTATAGCCATGTTACAGGAACTAAAGTGGGGATACCTCAAAACCTGAGTGCCTGATTTTGCCACATAAATATCTCCATGATTGCCAAGTGCTATAGAGCTGAAATTAGCACCAGTGGCTAGAGGAAGCCCTACTCTATGCAACGAGTGGTTTCATTAGGCACTAAAACTTAATTACATGGTCAAGCTCGTGGTGGGAAATGAATTTTATGGAATTTTAACAAAATTCATTTTCCAACCTGGCGCTTGACCATGTGCTTAGGTTTTATGGCCTAATGAAACTAGTGGGAAGTCTGTTAGTAAAGTAATACATCATAAAGCTTGTCACAGATTCTTGCTTTTCAGTAAAAAAATATATAATTATTGATCACCCATTTTCCTTCTATGTGGTAATCTGAAAAAGCTTCGTGATCCAGATATAGTTTTTAAGAGAGTATATTGATCACCTCTATACAGGCTTGCTAGCTTTCATAAAGCATTGGAATGCTCTTGAAACAAGCTATCTTCTGCTACCAAAATTCATGGCAAACGATTGGCAAACGATTGTTATGAAGGTGCAATTAGTATTAAAAATGCTTTACCCCCCCCCCCCCCCCCCCCCCCCCCCCCCCCCCCCCCGTGAGAGACAGAGAGATATTTATTCCTTCTATGCCAATAATGTAAAGCATGCATGCGTTCACTGCCTGAGGAACCAGTCAGTACACTGGCCTGCTTGTTGAACAGAATGAAGCTACTGTGACTCGCACTACAACTATTACTGCTGCATTGCCGTTGCCACTTTTGTTGTTGCGACTGTAGTGGACTGTGGTCTGCTCGCCTTGCAAGGGGAAGATGTGCTAGGGCGCTTCATCAGGACCAACTTAAGGAAGTTACATGTGGACACATCCTTCATAAAAAGTACATGAATAATTCATTAGCTACTGCCATTATAAGGTGTTCGTGTAGGTCCTTGTCTGTGCAACACTAGAGGAAATGTTGTTTTGGAGCACTTCCAACTCCATCCCTCCTTGTTATATATAAGCAATACAGAGGACGCTATAGCTGCTGGATTTGAGTTGGAAAGAGTGGGGTAGATGATAATTGGTGTAAATGGGCACAGTGGGAGCGAGGGAGAATGGGCGCCTATGAGGACCTCTTTACTGACGACATGCATAGGAATAATCAGATTATACATGTAGTATAAGTATGTGTACCTACTACAGTAATTGTGCAGAGAGGAAATGCTATCTCAGGTCTGCGGTTTATGTGTGCTCAACTTGACTTGTGTTAGTACTGTTTGTGTTAGTTGTTCAAAATTGTATTGTTTGTTAGTAGAACTGTCATTCTTGCTGTTAAATAAATAAATATGTATATATTACACACTAAATATTGTCTTTCAGCTGATGCCAAGTTTTCAACTTCTCAGGTATGTTGCTTACTTGTTAGTCTGGCGTGGCCGATCCTTTCCCTTAATTATGTCAATGGCCTTGCTCACAATGTGATTCCACCACCTAAACATTTGCAATATAATATATTTAAGTATTATCTGGATGTGGCTGGGAGGAGTTATGTTCCAGTTGGGGGTGCTCCAATCACTGGTGAGCAAATCCAAGTGTCAAGCTATATTTCAGCAGATCTTCTTTGGAGGTGATCATCTACAACTGCAAGGGCCAGGGAGGCTATAAACGTTCGAGAACACTCAGTGTCACCAGTGACTTGCCTGGAGGGAATGCTAGTCATTGGTTTGGTTGTAAGTATGGTGTCATATGGCCATATGGCCATATATGGCAACGAGCTTTAGTGCAACTCTTGCTTCGATCACCAATAATACATACATGATACAAAAGAGCTTAACACAATATCAGAACCCTTGAAAGTGCCATGTTTAGGCTATACTGCCAAGCAACCTGCAGTGATGTCATTTAATCTTTACTTACATTTTTGTGGTGATGTCATGACTTTTAGATGACTTTTAGTTCTAGTTTTTCATCCGGGTCACCCTTTGATGAATTTTTTTAATATATACATGTGTAGTTAGCTCAACCCATGCGTTCTACATTTAGCACAATTGAGAAATGTCTGAGGCAGAAGAAAAGAGAGAGAAGCTGCTGAAATGGAAGCATCACCTATACCAGTTCCTCCTCTGTACTGGTGTAGTGGGAAAGCTAAAAGAGTTTGATAGAGCGACTCAATGACAGCCTGTATCGAAGGGACTGCACTATTCCTCGATGCAAATAATGTGCCAAATGAGAGGAGGGTTGCTACCTCTCTTAGTGCTATGGGAAGGAGTATATATCAAACTCTCAGGAATCTAATGACACTAGCAAGGCCCCAGGACAAAACTTGGAAGGAGATTACCGACATGTTGCTGCAACCTTTTGAAGCCCAAGCCACTGATTATCTCCGAGTGCTAGGCAACAACAGGGAGCCAATGAGACAGTAGGAGACTATATAGTAGAGCTGCTAAAATTGATAGTCCATTGGGAGTTTGGAGATTTCCTAGATTGTGACGCTCTCCATGACAGATTTGTATGTGGCCTCAAGAGTGAAGCTATGCTAAAGAATCTGTTATTTGAGGAGAAATTTACCTTTACACGAGCTATAGAAATAGCACAGAACATCTCCTGCATCCAAGACAAAACAGTTGCAAAACCACACCGCATTGCTGGAATCATGGAAAAGGTGACTTACAAGAACTCCTCTACCCAGAGAAGAGGAGGAAGCGGATTTCACAGCCGAGTGCGAGATTGTGGTCAATTACATTAGGCGAGTACAGGTGGAATCAGAGGAGTTCCAGGATGAAGAATTTACTTTGAACCACATCCGACCACTAAATCATGTCAAAACCAACCTGACCTAGTTGATTTGCTGTTAGACAGAAAGCCATTGGCCATGGAGGTTGATACTGGAGCCTTACATGTCACTGATGTCTGAGCAGGCATCTAGGTGGTTGTTCCAAAGGTAATTTTGAAGTTACCGATGGCGGCTCGCTTATCTACATATTATGGACAACACATCCTTTCATTTGATGAAGCTGATGTTGTGTCCTACAAGCTACACATCATTATTTCTAGTGACTGAGATACATAGGCCAAAACCTGTCAGGATCGAACTGGTTAAGTATTTTACATTTGGATTGGAAGTCCATTAATGCAGTGCAGAGCCAAACAACAGTATCAGAATTGCAGGAGAATTATCAAGGTTCAGAGAGGGACTAGGAAAATTGTAAGATCATGAAGTCAAATCCCCATCGACCCACTAAACCACATTACTGCAAGGCACGGCTGATCCCCTATGCCATGAAAAGCAAGGTGAAGAACTTGAATGCCCGAAGAAAGAAAGTTTATCAAGCATGTTCAATTTGCTGATTGCGCAGTTTCTAATGTGCCAGTAGGCAAACAAAACATTGCTTTGGATCTGCAAGGATTTCAAGCTAACAGTAAATCAGGCATCTAAGCTTGACAAATATTCAATGTCAGGAGGAAAGACCTTCACAAAGCTGGACATGTCACAAACTTACCTGCAGATTCTATTAGACAAAGAATCGGGGAAATATGTGGTAATCGATACCAATCGTTCCAATACAGTCGATTCCCATTTGGAGTTTTGTCAGCTCCGGTTATTTTCTAGAAAGTAGTGGAGTCTGGGTTGGAATATCCAATGTTGTCATGTATCTTGATGATGTACTGGTGATCAGAACGACAGAAGAAGCATACCTAGCAGCACTGGAGAAAGCACTCCAGAGGCCGCAGACACAGGGCTGAATGTAGAGGTTGGTGTTCCCAAGAGTGAGATAGTGAAACTGGATGATGTTCTATGTATCAGATGGGGAAGAAGAAGTTTCTGCAGGGCCGCAGGAGGCGGAATAACCTGAACGGCTTTAGCCGTTTAGTTTTTTTTAATGAGGAAAGGGTGTGGTCAATATGTGCAGCATAATCAATTTACTGGTGCAGCTAATCTTTTGATCTTGGCTAGTAGTTTAGCAGAACATCCCTCCTAACCTGCGGATATTAAATTACCCGAGATTCCTGAACATCTCTCCCAACCTGCGGCTATTGATTTACCTGAGATTCCTGAACAACCCTCTCAACCTGCAGATTTTAATTTACCTGAAACATCCCTTCCTACCTGCAGATATTGATTTACCTGAGATTCCTGAACATCTCTCCCAACCTGTAGATATTGATTTAACTGAGATTCCTGAACATCCCACCCAACCTGCGATATTGAGATTCTGAACATTTTCTAAGAGGCCTTTTGGAAAGACAAAGATTACCAAATTGCTCTTAGCAGATGATACAAGCAGTGGGGGTTCCACTACAATGCTGCAAGCACACTTATTGTTTTATATGTCTGAAGCATAGAATTATAATGAGTTTGTCACAAGAAGTGAGCTTAGATGTCACATGTTTGGATAATTATATCATTAGTACCATAAATATTATTCTTTTTATTGGTTTGCAAGTTTCCTTAACATAATAATATGCAATCTGATGAAGTATTAATGTGAAGTCAATGTGGCCTGAAGCAACATTCTTCCATCCCTGCATGGTACTACCAATAATCATTATTGTGACAATTATGACATCGTCATCATTGAGACATTTTAAAATTGTGACTGATGGTGGTTGGAATAGTTGTATGGGTGTGGCCGTCCTGGTTCAGATTTGCTTCCTACGAGAATGTACTGTACAGCAGGTGTACTCACTAATGTGTATGAGCTACCCCAGCACTCTCTACATATAAAGCCTGGTCATGGAGAGAAGAGGCGATCCAGGTCAATATGCTTCTTTCTTATTTTAAGCTCCTTCATAATGGTGTCCTTCCAATGATGAGTGGCTTCCTCACAACCTGTGGTGAGAATTCGCCTGCCTCCCATCTTAGTTGATGCACCGCAAGTGAGGCAATTAGCCTAGTTACTGGAGAGGAGCACACAGAGGTAGCCATCATCACGTGTGCACAACTCCACGTGCAAATTATCCACACTTTTGTGACATAAACGGTGAAGTGTTAAATTCTTGCGCAAGTCTTTATAGAGACATTAGACCCTTTTCTTCCCTGTACCCCAAAGATAAGGAAAGTAAATTGTCTGTCCGCCATGCCAGAATACTTACTCACTTGTCTATTATAAATGTCTGTGTTTTGTCTTACATCAGGAGCTAATCATCGGTTTACCAATTGTGCTAGCTACATAAGAGGTTTGTGCATCAGCAAACCGTAAACTACAAACCTAGTCTTCAGTGGGAGTCTATCCACTTGCTTCTCCTCGCCCACATACTTTTTTTTAATGAGACTTCATCTTGTTTTGTAGTGTCATGTGTTTATTCAAGAGGATGGAGAGAGGAGCATTGTCATGGCACCAGCTTCTACCTCGCAAATAGACGCACAAGCTGTACAGGAATATTTTGGTAATTTTATTATTTTGTCGTAGCTATATAGATGACCACTCTATATATTTTTAATGCTGTCTCTAGATCAATTATATGGTGGACTAGTGTCTGTGTTTGTGTGTGGGTGCGTGAGTGTGTGATCATATGTAGGTCAGATTAAAGCGTGTTCACACTGGTGTCCACACTATTAATAATATGATCACGATTCTGTTAGGACCTTACAAAATGAGTTGATAAAAGAGACTTCAATTATTGTGTTGTTATACTGGAGAGACTTTTCAGAGACACGGATGAGCAAGAGTATTCAATTGTCTGTGAGTTGGCTATCACTAGAATCAAGCAGACATGGCAGCTATACAAAATTAAAGGTAATGATCCTTCCCCATAAAGGTCATGCATCTATAGTGTACGGATATAGCTAGATAGCTGCAGTTTTGGCTCGTGAGTTGAAACCGAATGTACATGGCAACAGCACAGAACGAGACATGGAACCTAACCGTCAAATTCAAGGGAAATCATTTGTAAGCTGTGATGTTCTCTCTCATCCTCTTGACATGTGCCTTCAAAGACATGGATAGGCTATGACCCAGAAGCTAGAAGTAATGCAACATCTCGAAAATTTACTATCGATCGTGATTGAGATTTGATGAGAGCAATGGTTAATCGGAGGACCTGCGACAATCATTTTTGTAGTGTGAACTGAAACAAAATAACTTGAGTCGTGTGGTAACGAAAACAGCTCAAGAAATGCTTTGATTTTTTAATAGTGTGGACACGCCCCTTTGTTCAAAAAATAAATAAGAATGAAAATACTCAATGAACTCTCAGTGGACATAACGAGATTACAATGACCTTCTCAATAATCAACTTGGATGTTACTCTGGGTGAGTAAAATTCAAGTTGATTATTGAGAAGGTCATTGTAAAGGAATTGTGATGCTTGATCGGGTAAGTGAAATGTTAAAGAAGCCAATTCCGTGACATGGCAGCCTAACAAGACCTAACAAGACACTTTACCACACAATTTTAGCATCACATTTTGCCAACATAGCATCAGCTATGCAGCTTGGAGCTATTGGCGGCTATCTGGGAGTCGCTCAATTCTTGCAAGAGATAGTCTCGATGGGACTTGAACTTGATGCACCAATAAAACAATAAAATCAAGAACGAACCCGTACCAATGTTTTAAATTACCTATACTGGACTGTCCAACTTGTTCGTATCTCGTTAACGCTACTGCATCTCGATGAAATGTCTTCCTCTGGCCCTGCATCTAAGTTAGGATGGACATGTAAGGCAAGGTTGCAACAGCACTGAAAATGAATTAACACAAGAATTATTTTGATGCGAGGTCCCCTGCATTACAGTTTTCTTCCATGGCTCACATTTCTCTGTCGTGCATTACCAGCTCTGTCACTTGTAGAAGTGACAACTTCCATAAAAGGAAGCTTTTGCTGTACCTACATTACAAAAACAAAGGAAAGATGTTGTCTAGTGAATTATTCATGAGTACCTGTCATAATCCCAAAAATATCATCAAAGAAACATCTCAAAACAAAGTTCTGCCTTTTTGTAATGTTTCTTGTTTCTCTCTGAAAAATCCTAAACTGAAGCAATGGCACCACAGAATAATAATGTGATGAAATACATTTGTGATTGTGTAGAGGATGCTATTCAGAGGCATGCTAGCATGGTGACCACTGAGATCTCGCAGGTTCCTCTAAGTGGAGTATTGGCTACGCTCAAGGCAGCAAGGTGTGGATGGTGTTATGTGATAGGGTGGTAGGCTTGATCATAATATATCACTGTGTAATGTATGTAGTATTTTGACAATAACCTAATCATAGTTGAAATATGTACTGTATTTTTTTAAAGTCAGCTTTGTGATAATTTCTATTTACACCAATTTGATGGTTTAGCACTTTCCAGTTGTTCTATTATGTAAGGTAGGAGGGAGGGGTGAAATGTACCTTCATTCCCCTTAAAAAATACTACCTTCTTTAACTAGAAGAGACTATCTCATAAACCTCAGTTGTCTTGGAAAACTTTGTAGTTTTATGTGGAACTTCGTAGCTCACTCGTAAAGTAAAATTGGTTGTGATAGATGGTGTGGGGGAGGGGGTGGGGAGTGGGGTTGGGGGTGGGGGTGGAGATGGGGGGAGTCTCCAATCATGAGTCAGTATACCCTACGATTGGGTCCTGAATGTCCGTGTACTTACTAGTAAATAATAATAAACTATTGCTGTATATATATATGGGTATGCATGTGCAATGGAACTGTTTCATTCCAAAAATTCTCCAATGCCATAAAATTGTTATTAAGCACTTCCAGCATTAGTGAGCAAGAAATAGGCTTAAAACCAGGTGGCCGGGGTGCAGATGTAGTTGATTTCTTGTAGGTATAGATCACTGCAGGTGGTTAGAAGGGATGCAAGTGGTTGAATTATTGCAGAGCAGATCCTGGAGAGTGGACATTAATTTACAAATCGAATCACCATGCAATTTAAGAAATGCTGACTTTCAAGCAGGAGGTAAACTGACACTGAACAAATAGAGGCTATAAACTATACTAAAGTAAGTAGGTGCTTAACAAAAAATAGGTGCTTAATATAGATACCTTACGGTTTGATATTGACATATAATATGTATCTATTATGTATCTTATGGTAGTTGTATGATACCATGATTAATATATAATTTTCTTTGCACAACATAGGAAGGCTAATGCAGTATCGGTTATGGACTTGGATGTTTCTCCAACAGTAAGCACTGTTGCATAACGTGAGCTCTAGACAATGATGGGTGGTAGTATATCCTGCATACATAAAGCACACACACACACACACTCACACACTCACTCACACACACACTCACTCACACACACTCACACACACACTCACTCACTCTCACACACACACCACACTCCTCACACACACACTCACACACACACTCACTCGCACACTCACTCACACTCCTCACACACACACACTCACTCACACACTCACACACTCACTCACACACACACTCACTCTCACACACACTCACACACTCTCACACACACTTACTCATACACTCTCACACACACTCACACACTCCTCACACACACACTCACTCACTCACACACACACTCACATACACAATCACACACTCACTCACACACTCCTCACACACTCACACACACACACTCACATACACACTCACTCACTCACTCTCACACTCACTCACACACACTCACTCACCCTCACACACACGTGCATGTATGCAGTGTTTTAGAGCTTTTAGATGACTCTCTCTCTCTCGTATGTAGCTTAATTTCAACGTAATGGTTTGGTTGTAGTGTGAGACAGTGAAGTAGCACAATTTTTGACAGACTGACTGGATCACTGAAGGAAATAGAGGGCGTTGGTAGGCAGTTTGAACTGGTTGACAGAGGAAAAAATATTCTGTGAATTTCCTGTTGGCTTGATTAAGGATATCAGATGTGTCTGTGGAAAATTTATTTATTATCAGCTTTGTTTTTAATCGGACATGACTTTAATATCTCAATATGTCAGCTTACCATGGTCAAAGATAAATTCATCAATTGTGTATAGAGTTTCTTGCAGCTATGGGAAAGTGTACATTGGTGAGACAAGGAGGAGGTTGGGGGCACCGAGTATAAAGATGCATATATATATGAAGAAAGGTCTTCAACGCTATCCGAAGAAGAGACATCTGTGATTGATAGAGCCACTGCACATTCATCGTAACCTAACATTGCTTCAATCGAGATGTAGGGCTGGAGCTACCCGATTGCTGGGTCCCCACTCTCTCAAACTACGCGTGTGTAACCACGCCCATCATGATATGTTGCAATGCTTTATAAACTCTAGCATTCATAGGATCACGAATCATGTGCATTTTGTGTAAAATGCGTTGCCACGAGTGTGGATGCTTTGTATTCTCTTCGGGTTTTTTAATCGTCCTGATGAAGACCCATTTGGTAACATTGGCAATAACTACAAAAAGCGAATCAAAAGAGAAATCCACGTTACATTTGATGTCAGATGAAAAATAATTGTAATAATAATAATGTACGATATAATAATATAATAAAATAATAATAATAATAACAATAATAATACGGAGGTGAAAATATTGAAGATCTATGTCTACTGGGAATAATAATGACAACAATAATATTAACGTTCTAGAACATGCGAAGTTTAAAATATGCAAAACAGCTAAATAAACAAATGAAAATTATCCCAATAAAATATCTATTTCCACTCCAGCATCTGGAAGTGTGGTTTATAACTATACCAGAACTTAAATATTATTACTGTCCATAAACTAGTATACATGAATCTCTTAAAATGAACTGTCAGTTGAATTACAATGACCTTCTCAATGAATTTTTCTCTCTTGACATTTCGACTATTTAGATGCTCTAGCCTTATTGAGAAGGTCATTGTAATACATTGTGTCCAGTGTGATGTAACCACTATCAGCTATCGGTAAAATATATAGTAAGCATCAAATTACCTTCAGCAGCCTGTTGCTCTACAACCAAATAGTCCAGAGAGCACAAACACTATGTGGGCAGGAAACACAGAACAAATATTACTATGGGTATGCAAGTGTGCACACACACACACACACACACACACATACACACACACACTAGCACATTATTGACTATGAAGTATGGCAAGAGAATGTATGATGATAGGATCTGAGAAAAATGGGTTAATTGTTCGGGACTGGTTGAAGTAGGTTGACTATGAGGACACTATATTAACATCACAGTAGGTTGAGGCAGACTGAAGTACATTGACAGTAGCTCTATTGTGATACACACTGGAAGTACATCACATCGGTTGAGGCAGGTTGAAGTAAGTTGATAATAGCTCACTTGGAACACACCCTGCATCAACATCACACTGGGTTGGGGCAGAGTGAAGTAGGTTGAGAATATCTTTAATCACAGTCTAATAGAACACACTTGAAGAACATCATACTAGTTGAGGCAGAATGAAGTAGGTGGATAGTTGGGACACACCCTGCATCTACATCACACTGGGTTGAGGCAGAGTGAAGTAGGTTGAGAATATCTATAATCAGGAACACACTGGACATCGGTTGAGGCAGGTTGGAGTAAGTTGATAATAGCTCACTTGGGGGACACACCTTGCATCTACATCACACTGGGTTGAGGCAGAGTGAAGTAGAAAGAAAACTAACTTTAATAATAGACTTTCAAGTGTATCTACTATTACTTAGCCTGTGTCCAGGCTTCCCTACTGTAGTTTGTATGGAATGGAATTACGAGGTGATTCAAGTTCCACTCTCTATGTAATTTTTATTTCCTGACCCGGTATTAACTCAAATTTTATTATTGGATAGAATTAGCTTCTTTCTCAGATTGTATCAAAATATTGTTGTCCTGTCTGTTATCTAAGGTGGCTGTGAATGAGGCGATGCTGGGCACGATGGAGGAGCTAGTGGAGTGTGTGAAGAGTGCTGACATCCTCAAACCCACACAAGAAGCAGCCAGACAACTTCTGTCTCTCATTTCAGGCGGAGGAAAGGAAAAGTATAGTTGAGCATTCAAAAAAATTAGTATTTTTTCCTCCCACTTTAACTCTGTGAACCATGAACGAATATATGCACCTCAGTTTTACTAGTCCTGCATGTCTCCTAGTAAGTTAATTGTAAGGTTTTATCTGTGGGCTTGATGTGTGGACAACATCAATAGCTATAGCTACACGTGTTCTGGCCTTCTATATTCAGATGGTATTTAGTAGCTAGCTAACATCAGCTCTTTATGAACTTAGTAACTATTTTATCTGGCATTTGCTTTGTGAGAGTATAGACAATGGCCGACATTATAGCTACAGCTGCTGTTTGTAGCTCTAACTTTCTCACTGGCTCTATTGAAGCTTTATAACATGTAATTTTCATATGTGAGATGGCTTTTGAGGTCAAGCCTAGACGAGTAGCAATTTTAATACATACAGCTACTGTTTGCAGGTATTGCCTACAGCTGCTGTTTGTAACTTTAGCCTTGGAAGGTTTGTTTGCTCCTGTCATGGCATAGGCATCCAGTTCTCAGACACAAATAACATCCAAAATGAACTATTAGTGGTTGGATTTAATAGCCCACATGTCCAGGTGAATAGTTCCATAAGGCTTCATATAATAGCTAGCTTCTTCATAGTGAAAAATTTGACTCACTTGGAGAACTTTAGATTTTCCATCTCATCTTGGAGAGGTAAGAGAGTTTCATTTAAATGATTATTGTAAACCACTTCCAGGATGAGGGGAAATCACCTTGGCACATGCAAAGAGTTAGGAAAACAAAATTCCTCGTTTATTTTGGTTCTAGTACTGTCGTATTGTTCTAAATGGCTCATTTAGCATCCATCCCTTCATTTATTGGTGCCATCACATGCTCCATCTAGAGAAAACCTATTTTGTTCAATGCAGGATTTGTGTGGCCTCTTTAGACTAATTACAATACAATGACTTTCTTGATAATCTACTTATTGGATATCGAGAAAGTTACTGTATCTGTACTATATATGTCAACTGAGAGTTCATTGATAATAATTTCAATGCCAAAGATTTATCATCTAATCGGTATTGTTTTTTAGTCAGTGTTTCAACAAATGCTTCAGTCATCAGTACTAATGAGAAAAATGAACACAACGCAATGCACATGATCATGATCCAACTGAATGCTGAAGTGTATAGGCACTGTACCATGAGGTCTTTTCCCACAGGATTGGTGGGTGGTTGAAGTTCCACACATGCTCTACAATGGCAGACTTTCCAAGTTCTCCCTTACTATTACTCTCTCTGATCTGGCTCTTCAATCTCCTCGGCTTCACTTTCCCATATTTGCATGGAATTTGCTACATAACTGATGAGTTCATGGGATGGTGTCTGATACATTATTGTGCTTATACACTACAGCATGCAGACAAGTCATGAATCACGTGTAAACATATTGCCAGTGAATATAAATGCGATATGTTGGATTCATTTGGCCTGAAGTATTTGGTTCAAATGTCGGCCCCCAAAAAACAAAAAACTGATTGAAATATAAATACTTTTATGAAATCGGCTAAAAATCACCAATCTAACTAAAATGGTGATTATCGATTGTCAGTCAAGTCATGAATTAGAACATGCAATTATCCTTTATCCTTCCACTTTCATATATATACATATATGTGTAATCACACTATTAAATGTGTACAAGAGGTGTGTTATGGTGATGTATCCCATAATATATGTACCAATTATAACTCATCTTTCTTGTTTTGTATCCCATAATATATGTACCAATTATAACTCATCTTTCTTGTTTATTTAGCATTGCATTAGCTAAGGTGACGGAGGAGCTGATTAAAGTGTGTGGTTCCAAGTTACTAGCTATCACCAATGGCAAAGAAGGAAGCATTATAGCAAATGAAGACCATGTAAGTCCCACACCAAGAGATGGGTAAGACATGACTCAGAGAAGGGAACGGAATTGCACATGAATAAATTGTGACATTTCAGTTTATATTTCTCTCTAATTATGTGCTTTACTAGTTTTTCTGGTGTAATGTTTTATTGCGTAAATCTTGAAATGCAGCGATTTTTATACATTATTGGCAGTATTTTTTGAAGGGTTAATATTCATAGTTTTCATAGTCAGAATCCAATCTGTGAATAGGTATAATTATAGGCAAAGAGCAGTAGAGCTTGCCCCACTATATGCTTCACACTCCACAAATATATAGACTTTTTCAAAGATCAACGGCTTGGGCTAGATCTAGCCTACACGTCAAGTAACACATTTAAAGTTTATTTTCGAGAAAGTCATTATATTCTATGTCAACTGAGAGTTCATTGACAATCCAAAAATATTTTCCCGCAAATTTTAGCCACTATCTGTGAATATTTAACCTCTCAAAATATGCTATGGTGGCATAACAAACAGATAAAACATAAATCAGAGAATAGGCAAAAATTACCGGCACACTATATGTGAATTATGTTATAGTCTAAGCATAATTTATTACATGCATAATATTCCTTACATCTACATCTAGGTGGTGGTGGTTGGAGCCCCGAGTGTGCCCACAGTGGTGGACACTACCGGAGCAGGAGATGCCTTTCTGGGAGGCCTTCTAGTAGGAATCAAAGCACATGGCATGCCTTCCTCCAGGGAAGAGCTCAGGTAATTAAGTGCATTTGTAAATTAGAAACAGGGATTTTCTACATCGTGCATACTAGCTAAATCCCAAATTTTTTTTTTTTACTCATGAATGGCAGAGGGAGTTTAATTATCTGTCCTAGGCAAGGAGGAAAGTCTAGGGTTTATTATGAACCTTATATCTATCTACCTACTATACCTAAACCTCTGTGCATCTGTTTATTATTCTGCCATGACAGTCTACTTTGATAAATCTAGATATACTTATTTTTGGTTTTGGGACCAATCAAACCCAAAAAACCAGAGATTAAGTTAGCTAACCTGCCTACCTGTATAAGTGATCTTTCAATATTGTGTTGAGAACCATTGAAATGCTACACCTGTACTAAGACTAGTCTAGCTATTAGACCTGCTATAGGTCTATGCTTAGTAAGGCCACAGATCAAAACACACCCAATAAACTGGATATGTTATTAAGTTGCCATTAGCTTCCGAAGTTGGTGTCGGTTGCCATTTGGTTGTTATCCCATGAGTACATGAAAGCAGTTTGAAGCTGGGTAGTGGCAACTGCAAACACTGATTCTGATCACTCTTTTCACAGACAAACTGATTAACTTTCAGCTGGTACGAGCATAACCAATGTGTGGCTTTGTATCACCAAAAATGGCAACATCCTCAGATTGGAATTTGTATTCTTACCACCAAAAAGGGCAACAACCTCATATTGAAACACTTTCTTGTGACTACCAGGTCTCTAATGCATTCAAATTGTATATGTCTCTAATGAGACCCACGATATAATACCTTGTCTCACCACGCATTAGTTTCACATAGCTAGTTAGCTTTATACATCAACGATTTACACTACTTTTTATCAGCTCAGCTTAAAGTAACTAATATGCCTTGGTCTTCTTCACCCTGAAGAAGGCCAAAGCATACTGGCCATCATCAGCTAGTAGTCATCAGTCTAGCTAGCTTTTTATTTAGTTGCATATATAGACCCGCCATCACCAATGAGCAGCAGCTCCACAACCTGATATCTGTCTAGCACAAAGCTGAAGCAAGCATGTGACATCTTCAGTGAGCGTCACCTTGTGGTCGCTATAACATCCCTGGCAATAATGCATTATGTTCCTTCTAAGCCGATTGGCCAGAGTTGAGCTCTTTGCCAGGATTGATTCACTGGTCACTGATGCCGAAGCATTACTGTAGTCTCATAGAACCAGACCCTTTACCAATTACTAAACTGGGATAGGGTCTGGAGACACCAGAATATTGCATCTGTTCATCAGCGGTAAAATTAAAACTGGTCCACATATGTGCAAATACACTCAGTATTTAATTGTTTAGCTGCCATGCCTTTCTTTGAATGTTGCTCGAGATGGCTAAAGTTACATTAGTTCCTGTCACACTGATCTCTCTCCCCAAGAGAGAGAAGCCTCGGTTCTTATTGCATTCCTTCACCATTCATAATAATAGTAGTAGTAGTAGAATAGTAATAGTAATAATAGTAATAATGATAGTGGTGATGATTATGTTGATAATAATGATGATAATAATGATGATGATAATAATAATAGTAATAATAATAATAATAATAATAATAATAATAATAATAATAATAATAATAATAATAATAATAATAATAATAATAATAATAATAATAATAATAATAATAATAATAATAATAATAATAATAATAATAATAATAATAGTAATAGTAATAATAATAATAATAATAATAATAATAATAATAATAATAATAATAATAATAATAATAATAATAATAATAATAATAATAATAATAATAATAATAAAATAGGAGAGCACTTGCTCAGCAACTTGATTGGTAAAGTCTGCACTACTCAAGGTTACATAAACTTGGAGAGCCTATATATGGTGAATTTCCAAGTACATGTAGATGGAGAAGTAACATCAGATTTCATTTGTGGAGATCTAAGCAGATATAGAAGTCATGTCGTGATAGTGATAATATTATCAACCTGTGCTGTATAACAGCTATCTTACCTATATATGGTGAATTTCCAAGTAGATGGAGAAGTAACATCAGATTACATTTGTGGAGATCTAAGCAGATATAGAAGTCATGTCGTGATAGTGATAATATTATCAACCTGTGCTGTATAACAGGATTGGAGGTCTAGGCCATTGTTACAATCTGAACTAGGTACATCTCTATCTTATTGGTCTGGCACAGTCCTTCATCATGAGGCCTAGGGCAATATGGCACATAGCCCTGAGTTCTCACATTTCACAGGAAGACATTTGGAATGTCATAAAACTTTAGAAGTTTGGAAGTCATTCTATTGGAGAGGCATGAAGATATCAGGAACTAACACATGGAGCTAACTGGAGCTTAACACAGTCACATTGAATCCTCTTCAGTTAACTGCAAACCTGGCAGAGTCCACACAGAGATAGTGCACATTGTCTGTGCAAGTCCTGCGTTTGATGTGGCCATCGATTATATATAAATCTTATGTATCTATCACAATAAAATTACTGTATCCTGTCCTTCCGTGTATAAAACAATTCTTTGTTGAGGATGGGAATTATTGGGAATTGAGGATGGGAATTATAGCGGCAATCATATGCTATGTATATAAAAGCTTGATGAGGAGTCGCCCACTCAGCAACATTTACTTGATGAGGATAGCGTATGAATGGTTGGATCTAGAAGCTGATGAGGGGTCACCCATGCAGGAACAAGTTTAAAGGCGTCTGTCTGTTAACCATAAAAGTGGCAGTCTGTAAACCGTAAAGATGGTTGTTTGTTCCATAAAGGTGGCTGCCTGCCTGTATAGCTATAACTTAGAGAGGAAGGTATTCCTGTTGTTGTTGCTTGCTGTTGTTGTTGTTTGTTGCTGTTGTTGTTGTTTGTTGCTGTTGTTTGTTGTTCATTTCTGCTATATAGGAGGTGTGAGGGTTCAGTCACACCTAATACATTAGAGTTAGTAACACAAATCTAAGATCTAATTGGTAACTGGATATCTGTACTGTAATGAGAAAAGTTTTCATGAATTAGAGAAGTTTTACTTGCTGCATTTCTGTATACTACCACAAGAAAATATTTCGTGAATCCATCACCTCTCATTGAAGGGATTCATCCATGAACTGCAACTCTCCTGAGCACTTCACTGCACTTCCCTAGTGCTATTACTCTGCTTACCAAAGTGGAGCGAAGATCTGAAGATCAATTGAGGAAGTTCATAAGCACTTGTTGACAAAATATCAGCTCGTTACTGCTATGTCTATGTCTCGTGAGCCGAGCCTGGGTGAAATTTTTTAATGTATGCCTGGCGAGACCGCACTTGTTAGGTTCTATTAGCATTCCAACGTCAATTGCTGATATATATTTAATTGAGAAAAGTATAAAAGCAAACTTTCAAGTGAGCAGCTCGCTCCGCAAGCTATTAGCAGTGGCGGTATTCCATGCAATTTATAGTCATGGCCAAGCTTTGTGAGTCTTAGCTGAGACCTGCAGCACTATAGCTGCTAGACAAGAGCACTCCAGCACTGGTATTGAGGATCACTATACTAAGGTAGGTAGCATAGCTGACCTAAGCTGTGGGTTTGGTTTGTTTGTCTTGTCTCAGCAATCCATCACTAGGTCAAATTGCTTAACTAGGTATATAAAAATATAAAAAAGCCTGCCAAGGATAGCTACCTAGCTTTAGTAACAGAATAGTGTGCTAGATGACTACATGCCCAGGCAAATAGTTTCATAAGGCTTTATATATAGTTATGAGCTACTAAAACTATGACTAAGGTCTACTTGGATCTCTTCAGAATCACCCCCCCCCCCACACACACACACACAAACACACACTACTTATATAGCATATAGCAGCAGTCATAGATCTTGAGCAGATTACTAATGCCACCTACTTGCATTTGGAATTGATGTTTGGGTTTAAAAACTGTTTGATATAAAAGTGTTGTTGATGGTGTGTGTAATCCTTCTGCAGAGTGATAGGTGAAATAGCCAACGCTTACGGGGCTGCTTGCACTCAGAGTGTTGGAGGTGTGCCTGTGGAGGACTCTCGGTAGGGCCTCATAGTCTTCGTTAGGCTGATTCATCCAGTATGGTCATGTAATGTAATGCAATAAAAAGAAAGGGCACAGATAATAAATAATATTCTTTGTTTAGCATAAATGCTCTGCCATAACACTGTGTTACATGCTATAGTTACGCTGCTGGCATAGTTAAGCTGCTTTATGTGCCATAGGTATGCTGTATTACATGCATAGTTACACTGCTTATGTGCCATAGTTACACTGTATTACATACCAAAGTTCCTGCAGTACATAATTTATATGTGATGGTTACACTGCATTACTCATTGCTACATTGTGTTATAATTTTTCCACAGTTAACACAGATAGTAGATAGAAGGGATTGGAAATAAGCGTACATAATGTGTTCTAATGTCAAGAGGAATGCTAGCCACAGCATGCTGTGTTGCCACACCAAAAATATAGCAGATATATATATAGATGGCTTTTTCAACTATAAATGAACATAGAACTGCTCAGACTATCACCTTGAAGAGGGCCAAGCTTGCTGGCCCAAATGTTCCTTCAATGATTGCTTTTTAAGAAATCATAATCCGCCTCTTTATTATGTTGTTGGCTGATTGTTACCATGCCTGAGCAGTTATACGTAGGACTGTATTGCCATAAGTCCTGCAGCATGCAGCCATCTTTTAGGTTACTAGTTTTTTAATGATTTTGCTAGTACTTTTTGAAAGGCCCTAGTCGTTTGAAAGATTTTCTCAATGAACTCTCAGTTGACATAATAACATTACAATAACCTTCTCAATAATCAAATTCAAATTGTATTCTCTTGATGTTTCAACTATAGATGCTCTAGCCTTCATCAGGAATCTGTGAAGGCTAGAAACATCGAGAGAATACAATTTGAAGTTGATTATTGAGAAGGTTATTGTAATATTTAAACGTTTTTCCCCTTCTGTATGGAATATCAGTGATTTATGTGTGTCCAAGCCCCAGGAATTTTTCACAGGCGGGGGTTCAGAGACCGCTAAGAATCATCTATCACTCCACTCCACATGCCTGTCTTCCTTCAGAAGGTACCATTGCACCTCCTTTCTTATCCTCAAAGGCATTTGCATACACCTCCTGCGAGCGCTCTACTGCACTTTTGTGGAGGAATCCACTGCACAACACTGATGCACCAACTTGACTTCTATTGATCACATTTATTGCACACACCAATTTGAGTACATTTAAAAGCATGGGCTGTTGTGCTTACTAAAAGCAATTTCCACTGGACCGTGCTGGTTCAGAGGTTAAGAACTGTCTGTGTGCTGGTGTTATGGCTGACAGAGAAGCCAACCAACTGTCCTACAGAATGCAGCAAATCACTGTTTATGGGATCCATCACATAGAAGTCCTAAGAATAATTCATCTAAGAAAATATTTCACGTCATCTCAGTCTACTTTACACTGACGCGAGCACGACTGATTGTGAAACAATATGAAGATAAACCAGCTGAAAATCTATGGACGAGATTGTTAGGCCATTCTTGAAAGAGGCGATTATGCTACGTAAACTCTGGCTATTAAACCTTTCGATGTTTAGCACACATAAAGTTAAGCGTGTAGTTGTTTTAGTTTGTTAGGCATCCTAATGGTTTCTCGCTGCGAACCGATTTTGTGCATGCGTATTAGCTGCATTACCTGCCGACATATTGCAGAAATACAGCTACACAATATGAGCACGTCTATTATTTGTCTACAGTTGTCTAAGATTAGATTAGATTCTATTTTTCACACCTTATAATGTGACAAGGACAATGATGGTTGTTTTCAGAATATTTGTTGCTCTCGAGAATAACCAAACTGGCAGCATTTCTAATGGAAATTTCTCCTTGGAATTGGTTGCAAAATCTTTTTAGCTTATTGCTTGGCAACCTAGTTGAGGTCGAAGTGTAGATATCTGACCACACTAATACACTTCCAATCATAAAATGCAGCAGGTAGGGTGAAACTTCAGAGGCATTAGCATGTATTTCCAATTCCTTCTACTCCTACTGTCTATGGTTACACTGCATTACATGCTATAGTTATATTTCTTTATGTGTCATGGTTACACTACATTACATGTCATGGTTACACCGCATTACATCCCAAAGTTATATATACTCCCTGTGTTACATCCTATAGTCACACTGTTACATGCATCTAATTGCTACTAACAGATGGTGAATAAGTCATGCAGCCTTCAACTTTCACAAGTCTCATTCCTTTTGTAATGTCCCCAGCACACTAATCCAGAGATATCTTCCAAAAAACATGGCCGATACCTTTGCCAAGAGCAACGGAGTAATCTCTATGACCAACGGAGATTCCCATAACTGCGGTGTGCCGAGCTTCTTCGCTGAATCAATTAGGAAAGACATTGCAGGCATTGCAAGCTTACAGGGACTGGATCCTGTGGACGTCAATGACTTCCTGGAAGTGGTGGACGAGTGTCAAGGGCACATATTGCTGTCAGGCATTGGTAAGTGGTTATGGTGTTGAGTTCCTGTCGAGCACTGTCACCATCTGCTTTATTGGTGTGTACAAATCCTTGACATTTCAAGTATCAGCAAAGTGTTACGAGTTGCATGCATACTTTGAACCTAGGTCCAATATTTTATGCAATACTTCACATTTAAAGAAAATTTGTATGCCAATGAAAGATATTCTTGTGATGACATGTTTTACCAAGGGATATTGGCATATTATTTGCATGCTAGTTATTTGCATGCTAGGAAACTAATAGAATCTCCTTATCATTGCCCACACCAAGCACTCTCTGCCAGGGCAATGGGTTTTCATAGTAGAACTTAGCTGCCACAATCAATTAGTCCCCTAATCATTTACTAGTAATTGTTTTACACCTGTTTACGCCTAGTGTTGCTAATTTTTAAGCAGTAGACCTCAGCTGTTTAAGTTATTGCCAGTTTCTGAGTTTTTGGCACCTCCTGGTCCTAAGCTGACCACTAAAGAGCAGTTGAAGTGGCACCAACTATAGTGGGGCAGCTTAGTGAACATTTTTGAAAAGATGGGGACACACTGGATAAAAGCACTAAACTTTTACATGAGAATCTTGAGACCTTAGGTGTCACTTTTGGCTAGGATCCAGCTAAAAGGTGTGTTTTTACACCTTCCTTAAAAACATATGCTGGCTATTTTTAGAAACCATGCAGCTGCTCTCTTGATCTCTATTTGGAGCCAACTAAACTGTCTTTCTAGCCTTCTTTGTGCTCAATTCCATCATAACAAAGTAAGTTAAGTTGAATTTAGCTGAAATTTGTATTTAGCTTGACCTAAAAACCTTATTCATAGGTCTTCTGTTGCCACACTAATCCACCACCAAGCCCTCATGGACTGGGCATTATGTGTGGTATGCCAACATCCTTCTATAGAAGCTCTGAAGTGTCCATTACATGGACCAGGTAGTGCAGACAAATCAGGTCCATACCTATCTTTCTTTTCTCGGATATGTACTTTCAGGGAGTTAGATGTCTACCTATGCCTCTAACTCATCTAATGGAGCATGTAACTGTTGATGACATGGTTTAAAATGAAGCTTGCCATAATAAATTTGGCCTTGATAAGCTAGACAGGGCATGAAAAAGGAAAAGAGCTAGGATGGAGCGGAGTCTAGTGATGGTAGTAGTGCCAGACGAGTTTGCCCACACCGCTAGATAAAAGTAATTGCATTTTCTGTGAAGAAGGTAGTGATAAACTTCATCAGTTTAGCACACTGCAATCTGACACTAGTGTGCTGAGAATGGCCAGAGACCTTCAAGATGCTTCTTTACTTGCTAAAATTGAAGGAGGAGATCTCATTGCTTTGGAAGCTAGATATCACCTGAGCTGCTTAGTCAAGCTCCGCAATCGCCACAGATCATACTTGCGAGAAATTCAGAATGCTTCTAGTAAGTCCTATGAAGAAAGAAAAATGGAAGCAAGAGTTTTTGTTGAGCTTTTGACATACATAGAAAGTTCAGTAGAAAAGGGTAATTTTTTTTAAGCTTGCGATTTCTCTATGAAAGTCGCTTAAAAGATTTTGATATTTCTAAACAAGTTAGCAAGGTTCGTTTCAAAGAGCAAATTCTCTCACATTTTCCTGAGGCTCAAGCTCAGGGTGATGAAAAAAACATAATTCTTGTTTTTGAGAAAGGAATGCAGCAGATCTTGAAGCAAGCATTCAACTGTAACTATGAAGATGATGCACTAGTTCTTTCTAAGGCTGCTACGATTGTTCGTGAAGACATACTGCAGCAGATCTTGAAGCAAGCATTCAACTGTAACTATTGGGATAATGCACTAGTTCTTTCTAAGGCTGCTACGATTGTTCTTGAAGACACTAAATTCAAATGGCTTTCAATTTATTGGCTCTTTTTGGCCTAACTGCCAGCAAGATTCTGTGTCAACAAACCTCAAGTATTTAGTTTCCATGTTACTAAATGGATCCAGCATTAAAGCAAGATTCAGTAGAATCACAGAGTTCTCTAACTATTTCCCAGGCTATACTTTTCAACTGTAAAAAGAAGTCATCAAAGACCATATCTCGTCGCTCCAAAAAATTGGAGCCACCATTACCTTTGTATATTGGACTTAAGGTTCATACACAAACTAGATCAAAAAAATTAATTTCGGACCTATATCAATTGGGTCTTTCTGATAGGATCCTGGCGCTTGAAAAGCAGATAGCTTCTTCCCATTTGTGAGCACACAAATGAGATTGATCTGGTATGCCCCAGCCAATTGAGCCATGGTCTATTTACTGTTGGTGCCTTAGATAATTTAGACCATAACCCCTCCAGCACAACTGCCAAAGACTCCTTTCATGGTACAGGAATAAGTTTGTTTCAGTTTCCTAGAAAGCTGAACACAGTCAGTCCTCAGGTTACTGTAGAGTTTTTGACAGCAGCAACCTGTAATCAGTTACCTGAGAACTATGTTACAGTGCCATCAGTTGTTCTCAAGAAGGATAGTGTTACAGTACCTGATGTTTCAGTCTCAGACTCTAGTGATACTGCAAGTGGGCATTTGAAAGAGGCAATATTGACTGAGCACAGTTGGCTTGAACAGGCAATCAAGCTAATTGCAAAAAATGAAGTTGAGAAGGGAGACAGCATAGCCTGGGCTGCCTATCACGCTTCTCATTGTGATGTTGATAACTCTTTCCCTACCCTTACTCAACTGATGCCTCTTTTCTATGAAACATCTGCTACTGCAGCGATGGTGAAAATGGAATGACTGTACAATGCAAGGCTATACAATTCCTTAACCATGATGAAATTCCAGTTACCATTTTTGATGACCACTCTTTGCTTTAGCCAAGTTAGTGCAGTGGAAGTGGCCCAATACACATGGTGAAGGCAAGCATGTAGTTATGATGGGCGGTCTGCACATACAAATGGCAATGTGGAGTACTTTTGGGGATTAACTTGAAGGCTCTGGATGGGCAGCTGTACTTACTCAAGCTGGTGTAGCTTCATCTGGCACTGTTGATAGCTTTTTTAAAGCTTCCCATCTTATGAGGACCAGGTATGCTCACCAAGTCAGTGCTGTAGCTTTAGCCAAGCTCCAAGAATAGGTGTATGCAATCACTGGTGGATTGTTGTCCAAACAGGCTTGGAGAGAGAGTATGAGGAGGGTAGTCCTATTTTTCAGTATTGGGATACTATACTCAACCTTGAGCATGTTTTTGTTAGGGTGCATTGAGAGAAAAGTTTCTCTCTCTACCTTGACTCGCTTAAGGAAATTATCCCCTGGTTTTTCGCACTAGATCATTATCATTATGCTCGATGGATGCCTGTTCACATTCGTGATATGGAGAACTTGCCCACATCAATTCACAATGAGTTTCATGAGCATGGTCATTGGGTGGTTCACAAAACTAAAAACCACTTTTCGGCAATGCCCATTGATCAGGCTCATGAACAAAATAATGCGATGGTCAAAGGGTCTGGTGGGGCAGTAGGGCTTACACAAAATCTGTCAGCTTTCAGAAAGTGGCTACTGGCTAGGCCTGAGCAAGCACGACTTATTCAAGCATTTGAAGAGCATATTTGTGACTGAAAAAGAACGGGAATATTTTCACCATGATGAAGGTCTTTCAACACAGAAGACTTTCAAGTTACATGTTCTTTCCTTGGTGGAGGCTATTCAAGATATGGGCAATCCCTTTCTAGATCAATCTGAAGAGCTCTTAATGTTGGACACAGGCAACGTCTTGGATGAATCTGTAGTTGAGACTGTCCGTACAATTGAGGAACTGGGGAAAGAACAGTTCAAAAGCTACTACAAGTCTTGTTGACCGTACTCATTCAATTCATGAGCCAATTAAAAGGAGTAGTCTCTCACTCTTTAAATGCCCAAAACGCAAATCTAAAACAAAGCTGTTGAAAATCTAAAAAATGATGTGTCACTGTTTTCACGACTGTACATTGTAGCAAAGAACAGGGATTGTGATATGACCACTTTTTTCAAACACGAAAATCAGCCTTTTCCACCCTCTTTGTCTGAGTATGGAAAGCTACGATCCTCCAAGAAGTCTGATCTTATGAACTTATTATCACCAATGGATGATCAGTGTGAGCCTCCCAACTTCTTTGGTGCCATAGCTATTGATGGTGCTGCTCTTGTTCATCTCTTTCCACAAACATCACTACATTTAATTGAGTGTGCTGATTCTGTCCTTCTGCCTCATCTCAGCAAGCAGCTAGAGAAATGTGTTCATCTTGATGTGGTGTGGGATGTATACATCACAGACAGTATCAAAGTATCAACTAGAGAAAAGCGACGTCAAAGCATTAGGAGAAAAGTCGCTGGAAAAAATATAGTACCAAAATATTGGATGGGTTTCTTGCGTGATGAAAAAAATAAGCAAGAACTCTTTGAGTTTCTATCTTCAAAGAGTTTTGACAAACAGGATCACTCTATATAGAAATGTCATCATGTTACCACGAGGAAGCAGACACTCGGCTCATTGTCCACATTATTGATGCACTGAATAAAGGACAGAGTACTTTTCTGGTACGCACTGTAGTTATTCTTGTTGGAAAATTCTTTCAGTTCATTGCATTGAATTCAACTACAGATATTTAGGTAGCTTTTGGTACAGGGAAATGTTTTTTTCTTATTGACATATAAACACCATATGCCACAATCTGGGAGAGGAAAGATCCTTGGCATTGCCATTTTTTCACAGTTTCACTGGCTGCGATACAAGAGGGAATAAGTCGGCATGGAACTGCTTCCCAGACGTCTCCACGGCCTTCGTTACAATTGCATTGAATCCATTCACACATCTGGACATTTCATCTCCAATTTTCAGCCTTCTGTAAAGATTCACTGTACTTCTATACAGCAAGAGTAGCAATGTTGAGCTTCTTGATGAAGCAAATGGAACTATTTTGCTGAGACAACAAAACCATGGAGAATATCCCACCAACAGCTGATGCCCTGTTGTAGCTTGCAATGCAAGCAGCTTATCAGGCTAGTGTCTGGGCTACAAGTGAAAAAACACAACAAAGAAGGCCTACACCAGAATCCTGGGGCTGGACTTGGGATTAATGCAACAAGAAATGGCTGCCTGTTTGGATGACACAGCCAATAGCCAGCAAAGCATGTCAGGAACTGGTGAAGTGCAGCTGCAGAAGTGATAAAGGTTGCAGTGCCAGATGCAGTTGCAAGAAAGCTAACTGGTCATACACTGAACTGTGTAACTGTAAATGTATCTCTTAAACTCAAAAAAATAATTTAATTTGTGATAATTGTGAAAATTGAATAAAAATTTATGCTACAAGGATTTAACACCTTCTTTACTTTGGGTCTTAGCAGAATCTTTTTAAATAGGGCTTGTAAAAGCAGCACAAAAAATGGTGCTTTTATCCAGTGTGACCCCATGTTTTCTGTAACCTGCCTCACTACTAAGACTTGCCTCTCTAAAGGTCAAGATGTGGTTCTTTTTGTCATTGTCAGTCCATCTTAACTTTGTAATGGCTTTCCCTTAATTCCTTAAGCCAAAAAATTAGATGAACACACGTCCATCTATTTAGTCCTGTGACACAGTGTCAGCAAGAGTCAAGGGTGCCTTCTTTATGGCTTGAGGGCTCATATCAGGTAAGTCTGTTGACATATGCTAGCTAGCTTAGCAAGTTAGCAAAACACTTGGAATACTCCCCACCCCTCTCTAGTTTGCTAGCATTCAGGCCCAAGACTGTAGCTTTTAACTAGCTAGTGTTTCAATCTTCAATGCTCTGCTAATATGGCAGGCAATGATTTTTTTCCTCAGAATGCTTCCATTCTATATCCTAAAACATTTGCTGCCTTCAGCTAGAGCTAGGTGGCTGTATTGCTACTCATTTTTTTTAAATCTCGCTGAATCCAACTTCAACGATGTTTGCCACTTTGAAACAGAGTGGGGTTTGATGCAGCCTTACTAGCCAATAGCTTCAGTTGATTTCACCGTGTGAGCTCTCATCAAACTATTTGGTAATTGTCACCAAGTTGCGATCTTTCTGCAGATATACCCGGGAATGTGAACAAGTGGGTATATCTGCTATCGGCCCTAAATAATTAATTGACCATAATTTAAAATTGCATGTTAATTTTCACTTGTTGCTATATTAGGAGTAATAACTGTATTGCAGATTACCAGTTCACACATATGCAATAAGCTACACAATACTTTGTAGTACTCTAAGTCCTGCTCTGATAAAGCTTGTCAGCTTCAGTTAATAGGATCAGTGTGTGCTTAGTATCATGAGTTATTCAATGGAAGTGACATAACTAATTATTTTCCCTATTTAAAAAAAAAAATTGGTAAGCCAATCATTTGCTGTAGCTGAGAAGAGTCATGATTTTCCTCTCAGAGATAAGCAAGTCAAGAGGAGTTTCCCCAACACACAGAAGGACTGCTGAAGAGCGGGCTAATCATGATACTTGTGCGAGGCAAGCTAGTTGGGGACCATAGCACACGTTTAGTTCGGAGCTAATACCGTCAGAGTTCAATAATAACTAATCATCGTTAATACTGTTCATTACAACCATTGTTTGTAGGAGGGGGAAATATCTGAATTTTAACAGATTGGTAAGTGCCTGTGGCACAAACTCGGTCATTGCACAAATAATATTATTATATAATATTTACGCCAAACATTAGTCATTGTTTTTACCTGCACATGCCCAGTAGACTGCTCTATAGGTGTAAAACAGTCATAAAGCTTTATTTCCAGCTTGAAGTTGTGAGTGAGCAAAATGAAAGGAGATGAGAAAAAAGAAGAAGCTGACGATGCAACTGCCATCATGAACAGTGTCTTGACTTCTGTTTCAGGAAGCCCTTTGTAACCTGTTTGCTGGAATCACTCTGAATTCCCTTGAAAAAGAATTTACTCCTGGATAAAAAAAATTTACTGTAATTTTTGTTGATACTTTACCAAACTGCAGATTATATCAAATGACAGTTTCAAAAATTAAATTTGACAAATAGTTATTGTAATCACCACAACTGAAGTCAGCGGTCAATAGTTGAGGCCCATACACACCTCACACAATTAACCTGAACAAAATCTGAATGCATTTCAAATGTGTTCAGGCTGTTTTTGGAATGCATTCAGTCTTGAGCCACTTCAATAAGTGCTTTGAGATAAGGGTTCATGTAAGGTACACGCGTGCTTATGAGCTCTATCACTGGTTGTCAAGATTGGAGAAGATGCCATTTCCACAGTTGCTGTTTGAAACGACAGTTTTCTTAAGTTTACCTAGGAGTGACTAATTATCTGCAAGCTATATATAACTACATGGTTTAGTGAAGGGGTATTCAGCCTAGCTATTATCAGTGTCAGTGTGCACAAGAATTTTACCTAACTTTGGCTGCCGGCTACTTGTCAGTCTTGTGGGCCACTTGCCAGTCCTGCTGGCCAGCCAAGTTTCTCAAAACTGCTGGCTTGTGCGACTGTATATGAGTATTGAATAGCATGGCCAAACATTTCTTCCACATGCTCTTGTAGTTACTGCAGGTGAGTAACTCGAGGCAACTAAAACACGGACAATAATAACATTTTTCTATTCCTGAAAGCGAATGATAACAGTTTTACAGTGGTCACTGAGGGGAACTCTGCTGTGTGTATGCTGGCATTGTGATGGTTGGTCTGCAATCTGCAGCAGAGCTAGTGGAGCATCATTCTCTTTCTCTGTTTTCTGCCATGGGAAACATTCCATGCTCTTCTAGGACCAAGCCCTCTTCTCTCAGCGACCTATGTCCTACAATAAATATAAATAGAATAAGGAAGGCACAGCTGAAGTACGAGTCATGGCTTGCCAATACATGACTATATAAGAAATGAAACAAGACTGTACCCATGACAAGACTGTACCCATGACAAGACTGTACCCATGTAGACCACAACCAGTTTGATTACCATTTACTGTATAAACCAATCATTAAGTAAGCAGTATGTACAATTTTGATGCATGTGGTAAAGGGTCGTCAACGGTTTGTGGTCTTATAAGGGTGCAATCATTTCCTTTCCTTTGTAACAGGTCAATTTAGTTGTTTGTTTTTTTGTTTGTTTTTCAGTAGAAAAAACTTCCTCTTTTGTATTTCTCTAACTCACTTTTCTCTAACTCATTTGACACGAAATTACAATGGACTTCTCAATAATGGACTTGAAATTTACTCTCTTGACATTTCGACTAGATGCTCTAGCCTTCATCAGGAATAATTGAAAGTTAGAGCATCTAATTGAAAAGTAAAATTTGGAGTTGATTATTGAGGTCATTGTGGTCATTGAGGTCATTGTAATTTATTTCTAATTTTTTTCTTTCTGTTTTGTCGTTTGGTTTTATATTATAATTGATATATAATTGAGCAGTGGAGGACAACATGAAGTCAGAGTTCTATAAAGTCCAACTCGAACTCGTGGGTCTCCAAAGCCTACAAATAACTCGTTTATTGTTGTGGTACACTACACATATATATTCATGTGACATGTTTTGTCTCTGGTCTTGACTGTACCCATGTAGGGTCAGCATGGTTTTCTTCAAGGATCTGTAACAGTTGCACACGAGCGAGAACTTCACAGAATTGAGCTGGGTTATTCATTCTGCTTATAGTACAGCATGTGTGTTAGCTTGCTGACATCTTCCACAAACCCACTGGCTAATCTTTGCTGCTGCTATATTCCACAATTGGGAAATAGATTAGTCGTGGACATGCATTGAAACACTTGTAGTCCTATGGCACTACAAGTTCTATGGATGAACGTGTGTGCAGGGTGAGAGAAATAGATCTTAAAGATGAATCTCAAGTTCTTGTTTTCTAACACTTTATGTCTGCTACTTTAAAAAAAATTTATGTGGGGTGGGGTGAAGGGGTCAAACCAATAATTATAGGGAGTACTAGTATGCTCCCTGATTGTTACTGCTTTGCATGGTTGCCATGGAATATAAGTGTAAATAAGCACAAGATTTTTGGCAGTGTGTACACAACCTAACCAGATCCTTGAACCAATCAAATGTATTGCGTGGGTCTGTTTGTGTGTGTGTGGTGATGGTATATTGTGTAGATGGTATATACAGATAATACACTGGAGGGCCTGTCGCCACACAGAATTACTAATTGAAATTGAAAAATGGATGCTTAATTAACTAAATTGTGTACTTAATTACTATTATTACTGCTAGAATTAATTATATCTCTTAGGTAATTAATTTCTATTATTAATTGCTTTTGTCAAATAGTGAAGTTCTTGATTACAGCTGTAATTAATTCCTCAGGTAAATCAGGCCTGGTGGCTCAGAGGTTTTCCAGTTCTCTCTGTTCCATTGGCATATCCTCTCAGTTTGTGCATGCTGCAGATTGGGGACATGGTGACCTGGGTGAGTCAACAGGGGAGGGGTCATGGTGACCTGGGTGAGTGAACAGGGAAGGGGACATGGTGACCTGGGTGAGTCAACAGGGAAGGGGACATGGTAACCTGGGTGAGTGAACAGGGAAGGGGACATGGTGACTTGGGTGAGTCAACAGGGAAGGGGGACATGGTGAACTGGGTGGGAGACACCATGGAAGGGGTCATGGTGACCTGGGTGAGTCAACAGGGAAGGGGGCATGATGACCTGGGTGAGTCAACAGGGAAGGGGTCATGGTGACCTGTGTGAGTGAATAGGGAAGGGGGCATGGTGACCTGGGTGAGCCAATACGTAAGTGTCAAGCCAGTTGGGTACAGGCTAGAAGTACTCGATGGACTAATGGATGGCTGTCTTTGCATAAAAGCTATAATTAACAAGATAATTGATGCAAGCATATGCCTGACTTTTATTTCAAGTCATGTGACTAAAGTAACAGCAAGAGTCAAAGATGCCTTCTTTATGGCCCAAGGTTCTATCAGGTTTACAAGAACTGTTGATATTATAGGAGTCCAGAAATGACCGTTCATGGGACTCCTAATTTGACAGGAAAGTTTTTATTTGATGTCCAGAACGAAATCATATATTGGTAAAGCGTCAAAGAATAACTTGCATGATTAATTAGAATAATTCAATAAAGTTGGCGGGAAAAGACAAGCCGCCACAGAGCTCCCCCCAGTGGCTCAAGCCACGGTAGCGTGCAGCTTGGCTGGAAGTCGGAGTAGTCGGCCCTTTCTACTTCGGCCCACTATGCGTAGTGGGTGGTGGGTGTGGTCATTAACCACCTGAGGGATTTTCGGTTGCTCCTGAGGTAGCTGAACTGCTTTCCGATAAGTTTGCTGTGATGTGGGCAACTCGTGAATGCCGAAATCAGCATCCAAGAATGCAGGTTTAAGGCGATCAACTGATACTGTGTCCCGTCTGCCATTGAGATCCAATGTGAAATACTTGGCTGACCTCTCAAGTACTCTAAATGGTCCATCATAGGTGCACTGTAGAGGTGTGCAATGTGCATCGTGACGGACAAACACAAAGATGCAGCTCTGCAAGCACTTTGGCATGTATGTGATGCCTTGGTGATGATGTGCTGTCTCCTTTGGTCTCAGTCCAGCCATGGTCATACGTAGGTGGGTAAGGAAATCAGACGCTTCTGGCTGAATACCTGACGTTGCGACGAAGAACTCTCCAGGAAGGCGGATGGTTGTTCCGTAGACCAGTTCAGACGGTGAGCATCCTAGGGCTTCCTTGGGAGCTGAGCGGGGACCGAGTAGGACCAATGGAAGCTCATCCATCCATGCAGGCCCAGTCAGCCGGGCTTTGAGTGCTGATTTTAACGGCCTGTGAAAGCGTTCCACAATTCCATTTGCTTGCGGATGGTAAGCAGTCGTGCGATGGTGATGCATCCCCAGTAATGTGTTCAGGGCCGTCCAAAGGTTTGAGGTTAATTGTGGCCCCCTGTCGGAGGTGATGTCTACTGGTAACTCCAAATCGTGCAATATGCTGAAAGAGAAGGGCACAGGCACATGAAGTGGCTGTAGCGTCCGCCATTGGTATAGCTTCTGGCCACCGTGAGTAGCGATCAATGATAGTGAATAGGTAAGTTTTACCTTGATAAATGGGCAGTGGTCCCACAATATCGACGTGAATTCGTTGGAAGCGACGATCTGGAAGTGTTCCATGCTGTAACATGCCGCTGAACCTTTGCTTTTTGGCATGACACACACATTCTGGCCCAGATGCCCACTTGTTTGTTAACACCATGCCACACAAAACATGCTGTCACCATCTTCCTCGTTGTCTTAACCAGGGTGTGCCAGGTTATGGATTGCATCAAAAATTATTCATCGCCAAGCAATGGGTCGTGCGACCCCGGTGGAGGTGTCGCAGAGTAGAGTCACGTTTGAACCTGGAATTGGTACTGAATGGTAGAGTCTGTTATGTGGCGTAGAGCAAATTGGGCTTCCGTTTGCTGAAACCACACATCTGGCCTCGCTGCCAGGAATGTGGGCAGCTTAAGTGATACGGCATGGATGGCAGTTGCGGCAGCAACAGCGGGGTCGGCCATATAGAAGCTCACTTCTAGGGTGTGGCAATGGTGTACTTTAAATGGAAGAGAGAGACGACCTCTTCGCCTGAAGATTTCAATTGAGTAAAATAGACGGTCTCGACGGAGATAGTGCTCGTAGTCTGTTCGCTTGTCGGGGTCACCACTATAGGAGTCCAGAAATGACCGTTCATGGGACTCCTAATTTGACAGGAAAGTTTTTATTTGATGTTCAGAACAAAATCATATATATATATTGGTAAAGGGTCAAACAACAACTTGCATGATTAATTAGAATAATTCAATAAAGTTGGCGGGAAAAGCCAAGCCGCCACAATATGCTAGCTAATCGAGTCACAATTAAAACTCTTGTAATGCTTCTCTACCTCACTACGGTTTAAGCCAATGACTATAGCTGTCATATTTAGCTCTTAACTAGCTAGTCCCTCGGTTCAAGCATTAATGGCAGGCAACAATTCTCTCTCTCTGAGTACTTCCACTTGATATCCGCTTGTTGCCTTCAGCTAGAGCTAGTCATATACTGTACCTACTCACCTTTTAAGCATTTTGCTTATACAAAAATGCTAGTCACTATAAACCTCTCTATTTCAACAACTGGGTTATTATTCCAGTAGAGTAGGATTAAGTCTAGCCAACAGCTAGACTTAAATTTTACTGCAGTTTTTGTAATATTTTCCAAGTTGCGATCATTGTGCAGATATATCTGCTGTCATGCACATGTGTGGATGTTTCTGCTGTCATCAGGAAGTGAAACATGCATGTACATGGACGTGTCTGCTGCATCAGGAAGTGAAACATGCACGTATGTAGATGAATCTGCTGTCATCAGGAAGTGAAACATGCATGTACATGGACGTGTCTGCTGTCATCAGGAAGTAAAACATGCATGTACATGGACGTGTCAGCTGTCATCAGGAAGTGAAACATGCATGTGTGTGGATGTGTCCGCTGTCATCAGGAAGTGAAACATGCATGTGTGGATGTGTATGCTGTCATCAGGAAGTGAAACATGCATGTACATGGACGTGTCAGCTGTCATCAGGAAGTAAAACATGCATGTACGTGGACGTGTCTGCTGCATCAGGAAGTGAAACATGCATGTACGTGAATGTGTCTGCTGTCATCAGGAAGTGAAACATGCACATGTGTGGATGTGTCTGCTGTCATCAGGAAGTGAAACATGCATGTACGTGGACGTGTCTGCTGCATCAGGAAGTGAAACATGCATGTGTATGGACGTGTCAGTTGTCATCAGGAAGTGAAACATGCATGTACATGGATGTGTATGCTGTCATCAGGAAGTGAAACATGCATGTACGTGGATGTGTCTTCTGTCATCAGGAAGTGAAACATGCATGTACATGGATGTTTCTGTGATGACAGCAGAAAGTGAAACATGCATGTACGTGGATGTGTCTGTGTCATGGATCCCCCAACCGAAGGAACCCCCGACATCAAACCAAGACCAAACCCACAAGACCATATAAGGTCATAACTGAGAACTGGCATAGGGACCACTAATATGTAACTAGGTTAACCATAGAATAGATCATGCACAAGACACAGAACTGATCATTAGTATGCATATTGCCTTATATAGTCTGGCCTGGGTCATGGCTGGCAGCCTACTTAAAGGAGCCAGCTCATGGACAGGGCCAGAATGCCTCTTGTAAGTTAAAGCAGTGAAGACACATCAATTCCTACTATCATCTACACTGGGTTGCTATCTCCAGCGATATAACGAGCTAGTTATCCGTAACATCTGGTGGCAGCGGCTTGAAACAGATCCACTCCAACTACCAGGCTACCCTTCACTCTCTAACTCCCTCAGGTTGTCATATCTCTCTCCCTAGTGCAGGTCTGATCATGTCTACTAGAAGCAGGACGTTGATCCCTGAACCTGCCCGAACAAGGGTCAAGGAAGACCACTTTCCGACCCCGTCTGACACAGACGACGGCAGGCTTTCTCGGGATAGAGATGAACTGGAGTCCGAGGAAGACCTGATGGACACACAGGCTTCTCACAGTGGTTCCCAGATGAACCAACTAATGAAAATGTTTGCCTTTATGCAGAAGCAGAGAGACCAGGCGGACGACAGAAGGAGAAAAGATGAGAGGGAAGAGAGGAGACATGATAAAGAGGAGAGGCAACAGAGAGAGGATGAGCGCCAACAGCGAGAGGAAACACGTTGGTTAACAATGTTTCAAATGAATCAGCAGGTGGAGGAGACCAGACGCGTGGAAGACGCAGAGAGGAAGCTGGCAGATGCAGAGAATCGCCGGCTAGAGAGAGAAGAGGCTGACATACGTCAGCAGGAACGTGACAGGAGGAGAGCAGGCAAGGATGCCCCGGTCTTTGCCTCTCTCACAGACGTCTCGGAGTTGGAGGGCTTTCTGGACTCGTTTTCTCTCCACATGTCCACCTTCGACGTCCCTCCAGAATTTTGGGTCGGCACTATCCTTCCAAGACTAGACCCTGCCTCCAGGAACTATCTGGGAGGGTTGCCTGAGGGTCCGGTGAAGGACTTTGCTCACCTCCGCACCACCCTGCTCGACTACCATGGCATCACAACGGACTTCTACCGCGTCCAGTGGCGTGATATGGCTCTACTACCGAAGGAGTCTACCCACGACCTGGTCAAACGAGCTGAGCTGACATTTGCCCGCTGGTCCAAGCATCAGACCGACAAGCAAGGAGTGAGCAGATTGATGGTCATGGAGAAGGCTCTCTCTCTCATACCCGACCATGTCGCGACCTGGGTCCGTACCCAACATCCCAAGACCCCCAAGGAGCTGGCCAACCTGGCAGATGAGTTCATCTTGCTACATTACAAGCCCGAGCTACCCCGGCGGTTATGGTCCTGCCCAGAGCAACTTCGTCCAGGAGGAGGTGGTGGATATCGACCAAGACCAAAGCTGGATCAGAGCAAACCAGAGTCAGCCAAGCCAGATGAGATGGCTGGACCCAAAGAGGGAGGGAAAGACCGTCTACCTGCCTTCGACCCTACTCTCGGACCTAGATGCTACCATTGCCAGGAGTATGGCCACATCGCCATCAAATGCCCAAAGAAGGGGCTCACCCTGATAGGCATGACCCCCAATGCATTACCTCTTATCTTCCACCCAGGTAGCATCAACGGACAGCAGGTGGACAAGATCGCCATCGACACCGGCTCCACCCACTCCCACATCCATGGCAGATGGGTCCAGTCCAAGGATATGACGAGAAAGTCCTTGCTGATAGAAGGTATCCATGGAGCGGTGAAGAGACTACCCCTGGCCAGAGTGACGGTGTTGGTCGGAGGGAAGCAGCACACTTGCCTGATGGCAGTTAATAACAAGCTCCGGATGGATGCTCTCTTGGGCACTGACTTCCCGGGTCTGTGCGATCTCCTCCCAGCTCAACTCACCACCCCCAGACATACTAGACCTCACCGCCTATGTGCCAGACCAAACTCATATGCAGAGGCTGTGGACTCGGCCACGCCCGAACCCTCCTCCGAGAGTGAAGAGGAGTCTGGCGAGCTCTCCTCCTCTTCTGTGAGTGACTCCACCTCAGAGTTGTCCCACGGTGGTGACAGTGACTTAGACGATGGCACCAGCAGCAGTGTCGCATCAGAGGGGGAGTCTGACGACCAGGCAAGTGGTGCTGATACTATTGTAATTTCCCCCAATCCTCCAGCACTGACAGAAGAGCCAACCTTGGACCTGGAGCTAACAACCTTGGCGGATAACTCTCCGCCCCGCATAACCCGACCAGAGTCCTGTAGGAGTGATAGAAGGAAGGAGAGACGTAAACACGCAGCCATCTGGGGTCAACCCCTCCCCCTTGATGGACACAGACCCCAGCTTGCAGGTTTACAGCAGAAAGACCCCTCACTGGCGGCCATCAGGAAACAGTGTACCAGACCCGACTCCAAATTCTTCAAGGTCAACGACCTCATCTACCGCCGGTGGAAGCCAGCCAGGCGGGCAGAGATAGTGGTTCAGCTCGTACTACCCAGTGCATACAGGGAGACAGCTCTGAGGGCAGCTCATCAACCTCCCTGGGCCGGTCACCTTGGCAGGACAAAGACGACAGACAGGGTGATGAACAGATTCTTCTGGTCAGGAATGAGGGAAGATGTGGCTGAACTGTGCAGCAGGTGCCAGGTGTGCCAGAAGACTGCCTCTGGTCGGATAAGGAAGGTACCTCTCATACCCTTACCTATAATGCGTACCCCTTTCTCCCGCATAGCCATGGACTTCATTGGACCCCTTCCCCCAACGGCAGATGGCCACAAATATATATTAACCATCTGCGACTATGGCACCCGGTTCCCTGAGGCCATTCCCATGAGGACCACCACCAGTCAGGATGTGGCAGAGGCACTGATCGGGATCTTCGCCAGGATGGGCGTCCCAGATGAGATCTTGACAGATCGGGGCTCCAACTTCATCAGTAGCCTCATGAAAGAATTCTACCGCCTATTTGGCATCAAGGGCATCCGGACCTCAGCCTACCATCCCGAGACAGATGGGTTGGTAGAGAGGTTCAATGGAACACTCAAAGCCATGCTACGGAAGTTCATGGAGGAGTTCAACGGGCAATGGGACAAAGCCCTTCCATTTCTGTTATTTGCTTACAGAGAAGTCCCACAGGAGTCTACCGGCTACTCCCCATTTGAACTCCTCTATGGCAGAACACCCAGAGGCCCACTAGACATCCTCAGACAGGACTGGGAATGCCCCACCACTGGTCCAGAGAGTGTGCTCTCCTACCTCCAGTCTGTCTACTCCCACCTCGACTCAGCCAGGGAGAAGGCCACGGAATCCGAATCCAAGGCCAAAGGCAAGATGAAGGAGAGATATGACCAGAAAACCCGTCAGAGAGATCTCAAAGAGGGTGAGCTAGTTCTGGTCATGTTACCTTCTTCTTCCAACAAGCTGCTGGCAAAGTGGCAGGGTCCATTTCCTGTAACAGAAAAGCTCTCCACCACCACCTACCGTGTGCGCATGGACACCAGCAGCAGACCTCTCCGAACCTTCCATGTGAACATGCTGACTAGGTGGGAGGCCCCCTCTGCGGTCTGCCTGCTCGGAAGGATCGCTAATGGCCAGGAACATGTGACCTCCCCAGCCTGTGACATACCCACCCGGCCCGAAACTACCCCCATCCTACACACTTTCATCAACCCAGACCTGACACCCTCGCAGACTGAAGAGCTGATGGTGCTGCTGACAAAACACGAGGAGGTGTTCACAGACCAGCCTGGCCACACATCAGAGGCAGAGATAGTCATACAGACAGGTGATGCACCCCCAATCCATTCCCTCCCCTACAGACTGCCCCATGAGAGATTGAAGCTGGTGAAGCAGGAGGTACAGCAGATACTCCGAGATGACCTGATTGAAGTCTCCAATAGTGCCTGGGCCTCCCCAATCGTACTAGTGGCTAAGAAGGACGGGTTGCTGCGGCTTTGTGTTGACTATCGGAAGCTCAATGCAGTGACCCGTCCAGACCCCTTCCCGATGCCCAGAATTGATGACCTGATCGACGGGCTGGCGGGAGCCTCCTACATCACCACCCTTGACCTTACCAAGGGGTATTGGCAAGTGCCGGTCCATGCAGACTCCAGAGATAAGACGGCATTTGTCACACCCTTTGGTAAGTATCGTTTCAAGGTTATGCCCTTTGGATTGGTGGGAGCACCTGCCGTGTTCCAAAGAATGATGAACCGGCTCTTTGCGGAGAAAGCGGAGTTTGTGGCAGCATACATGGATGATGTTGTCATTTTCAGCAGGACCTGGGAACAACACCTGACCCACTGCGACTACGTCCTCTCCCGCATCCACCAAGCCGGCCTTACAGTTAAAAGATCTAAATGTAAGTTAGCCACTTTTGACTGCCTCTACTTAGGCCATTTAGTAGGCAGGGGCTGTGTCAGACCAGATGTGGCCAAGACAGATGCCGTGCGGAACTTTGCCATCCCCCAGAGGAAGAAAGATGTTCGCTCCTTCTTGGGCATGGCAGGATACTACCAGAGATTCATCCCATCCTATGCATCCATAGCAGCCCCTCTATCGGACCTTACCAAGAAGGACCTGCCGGACCGGGTCCACTGGGAGAACATCCACCAGAGAGCCTTCGACTCACTGAAGGATGCCCTCACATCCAGCCCGGTACTGCAGGGACCTGATTTCTCCAGACCCTTCGTCATCCAGACCGATGCCTCCGATATAGGTATCGGTGCAGTACTCAGCCAGCTGGACACAGCACTGGGTGACAGGCCGGTGGCTTACTACTCACGGAAGTTGAAACCAAGGGAGAGAAACTATGCGGCCACAGAAAAGGAGTGCTTGGCAGTGGTGGAGGGAGTCCGACACTTCAGTGTCTACATCACTGGAGTGCAGTTCACCATCGTGACGGACCACCACTGCCTCCGCTACCTGTCCACAATGAAAGATACCGGAGGCCGACTATCCCGCTGGGCTCTCCTCCTCCAACCCTACCATTATGAGATACAGCATCGTCCGGGTCGTCACCATTCAAATGCAGACGGACTGTCACGGCAGGCTTGGGATGAGGAAGACACCCCCACTTCACAGCAGGAGGGAGAGGGGGGGAGTGTCATGGATCCCCCAACCGAAGGAACCCCCGACATCAAACCAAGACCAAACCCACAAGACCATATAAGGTCATAACTGAGAACTGGCATAGGGACCACTAATATGTAACTAGGTTAACCATAGAATAGATCATGCACAAGACACAGAACTGATCATTAGTATGCATATTGCCTTATATAGTCTGGCCTGGGTCATGGCTGGCAGCCTACTTAAAGGAGCCAGCTCATGGACAGGGCCAGAATGCCTCTTGTAAGTTAAAGCAGTGAAGACACATCAATTCCTACTATCATCTACACTGGGTTGCTATCTCCAGCGATATAACGAGCTAGTTATCCGTAACAGTCTGCTGTCATCAGGAAGTGAAACATGCATGTACATGGACGTGTCTGCTGTCATCAGGAAGTGAAACATGCATGTGCATGGACGTGTCTGCTGTCATCAGGAAGTGAAACATGCATGTACATGGACGTGTCTGCTGTCATCAGGAAGTGAAACATGCATGTACATGGACGTGTCTGCTGTCATCAGGAAGTGAAACATGCATGTACATGGACATGTCTGCTGTCATCAGGAAGTGAAACATGCATGTACGTGAATGTGTCTGCTGTCATCAGGAAGTGAAACATGCATGTACATGGACGTGTCTGCTGTCATCAGGAAGTGAAACATGCATGTGCATGGACGTGTCTGCTGTCATCAGGAAGTGAAACATGCATGTACATGGACGTGTCAGCTGTCATCAGGAAGTGAAACATGCATGTACATGGACATGTCAGCTGTCATCAGGAAGTGAAACATGCACATGTGTGGATGTCTGCTGTCATCAGGAAGTGAAACATGCATGTACGTGGATGTGTCTGCTGTCATCAGGAAGTGAAACATGCATGTACATGGATGTGTCTGCTGTCCTCAGGAACTACATAGGGGAGACCATCAGAAGACTTGAGACAGACATTAAGATGCCTGTAGATGCCTGTAGATGGTGGAAAGTGTGCTAAAGAGAAGTCTGCAATTGCTGAACACGCATGGGATAACGGACATCCTATTTTGTGGGAGGAAGCCACCATCTTGGACCAGGCCAGAAAAAAAAAGAACTGCTAATGAAGGAGGCATTGCATATCAGCCTATAACCAAAATGTGAGTGGTTCAATCGAGACTTTGGAATGTACTTGTCCGCTACTCTGACTGCTGGGGAGCCACTTTCAAGAGCCTGAACTTAAACGACCACCTTTACTTATTTACTTATTTTTTAAATTTTTTATTATTATTATTATTATATTTACTATTTATATTTACTATTAACTAATTATATATTTGACTAATTTAAATTAATTGTTATATATTATTATTATTATGATTATTATTTGTTGCTGTTGTTGTTATTATTATTATTATTATTAGTAGTAGTAGTAGTAGTAGTAGTAGTAGTAGTAGTAGTAGTATTTTTAATAATAAATAATATTTAATTTTTTATGTTTTATGTTTTCCTTTTTTCACATCTGGTCATGTGCTGGATACATGTGCTGAGGTGTGGTTTTGTAGCACGTGGTGAATAGCTAGCTAACGGTATATAGCAGGCTCATGCGAGTCTTAGCATCTCATTATTCCTGATGATGGCTAGCGAATAATATTGAAACGTCAAGAGAAACGTCAAGAGAATAGAAACGTCAAGAGAATAGAATTTCAAGTTTCCCACCTATGCCCCGTTTAACCAGAAGTCACTATTTCAAGTCGTCTATTGGGCATGTGCAAATGGAGAATGGGCAACTAATATAAATTCTTTGACTTAATTCCCCCCTTCCCGACAATGTCCAAGTTTGTGCCATATGGCGCTTATGGCATTTAATCAGTTAACCTATTGAATGCAGACTTTATTTGTGGTTTATTATATTTTTAGCTATAAACTTTAAAAATAATAATCGTATGGATTATGGGAGCATAATACAAACTCTTCAAATTTTTTTTCTTCACGCGATAATGTCCGAGTTTATGTCATATGGCGCAATGGCGTTTAATCAGCTAGCATGCTGTCTGCTCATGATCGTGGTCAGTACATAAATGCAAGATGGTGATGTTGTTAGGTGTTTAAACCAACTTGTACTGTTTTGTATCGACTACCGTTATCTTTTTTTCCTTACACAATCCTGCTATTTTTGGGTTGATGTTTACAGGTAGAGCTCGTGCAGGGATGGATGTGGTGATGTTTCTCTCTCACAGTGGCAACACAGAAGAGTGTGTGGCAGCTGCATGGCTGCTTGCTGCTAGAAACATCACCACTCTAACAGTCACTAGTGGCAAAGGTAAGCTGACAAGAATGCCTTACAAATGCTGCAGTGAGTAGTTACTTCACCTGATACTCTACTTCACCTGATACTCTGTGAAATCATGACCTAAATTCCTGCCAAGGTAGCTATATGTCACTTCAAATGGTGGGGTAGTCCCTTAATTAGAGTGGACTATATTATTCTGTTGCTGAGTGGCACAGGGGAGGAAGAAAGGAGGAATTCCCCTAAGGTATGTCCCCCCCCCCCCCCCCTCAAATCAGTCCAAGATAAGAGCATCCCTTTTTTCTGGTCCTTCCAGCTTTCCCCCCTTCAGACTGATTGATGCTTTGTGCGGGTGAGTGAACCAAGAAAATAAATTCAGGCACACCAAACAGCAGCAGAGGCTTGGAAGAGTCCGTTCATGGCAGTTGTGATTTTGTGTGCGTTTTCTTTTTGCTTGTTCAGCCCGACAAATTGGAAGTAACTATTTGTTTAGAGCGATCAGTTCAATTTTTTAATTTTTTTCTGCAACAATGTCGACTGCAAGTATATCCATCCACTTGCGGCATGCAGCCTAATGATCTAATGACTGTCTTACTTATATACTCCAGGAAATGTTCTTTTGCAGACATTACAAAAAAAACAGGCTTGTATATACCCCGTTTTTGTACTTGACCCTTTAATTATGATGTAATCTTGTCATTTTGCAGAGTCCAAGCTGAAGCAGGTGTGCACAAAAGCATTAGTCTATCCAGGCCACTCCATCCAAGAACCATTTGGTTGCCTTCCTACTACTAGCATTGCTATACAGGTAATGCTATATACATAATATTAGGTACGTCGTACCTTCAATGTATCAAAATTAGGCACAGGATGGAATTATATTTTAAGTGCACGCTACTGCCTATATAGCATCTTAGAAAGTATAACCTCTAATATAAACCACTTGTCCAGGTGTAATTATAGCTCAGTTTCGATTAGTTAAAGGAACCGGCTGCCTGGCGTCAAATTATTCTAGAACTCTTTTTCTTCTCTTTAACCCCCCCCCCACTTTTTTTCTGAAAAAATCTATTGGCATCATAAGAATCATATACATTTTGATTGAATCAGCTCTGAGCAAACAGTCCCTCAGACAAAGTCTACAATGAAACTTCAAATAAATCCACCAGAAGTGCATGCCTCTTTTCTGAAAGGAAGGGATTCAGACTGTTTGTTTACCAGTATATATGCGCAGCCTTCCTCAGTGGAAGAAACAGTAGCAGCAGCCAGTCAGGCAGAAGTTGTGTTGCTATCATCAGTCACTTTTAAAAAACTACACAAATGAACATTATAAATTGTCACCTCCTTCACCTCCTTCCAATAGTAAATAATTGTTAACTTTTGGGGTCTTTCCCCCTTTTTTCAAATTCAGAGCACGGCATGCCTAACTATCTAAGTTAATACCAATATATACTTATTTGGGAGTGATAGAGCAGAAATGCGGGCCATTCATATAAATAGGATCGAAGACTTGCAGGACTTGCAGGGAGTAATGTTGGCGCTGTTTATATAATTCCCTCGGTTTTTCCCTCTTTTTACTTCTTGTTGCTTTATTATTGATAATAACAAACAAAAAAACCAGCAATAATATTTTAATTTTTGCGATTAATTTCAGCTAACATCAAATCTTTTTAAGGCTTCTTGGCTTTTTTGGTTTCTGAAGCCAACATTTCAACCTAAGTATATACTTCAGTCTTCAACATTGGGGCTAATTTAAAAAAACGAAAACTATGCATGACATCCACACTCACTGGCAACACATTCCACAGAACAAATGCATGTGACTCATGAAATCGTCCGAATAACAGTGTATATGCATATCGGACATGCTGGACTGTAATATCCACAAATTAATCCACAAATTACTGAGACAGGACGCTTTAAGAGTTTAGAGAGGACAGGGGAGATATCAACTGTGTTGTATATATAATAGACTTAGGCCAACAGGAAGTAGACCACCTTAGTTGTATGGCCTTCCAAGATGGAAAAACCTAGAGACCTATTGTTTCATGCATACATAGGTTGTCCTACATAGCATAGGCTGCCAATTATCGACCTCAAGTTAATTCATATCTCCTATATACCAGATAAGCGCAGAGACTTTCAAACTAGCTGGCATATCGGAAAAACCCGAGGGAATTATATAAACAGCACCAACAAATCCCCCATGCAGTTCTCATGAACCCATCTTCTACAAGCACACTGAACCCACTCTTGACCGTCATCGCAATAAAAATCAAAACCAAATGGGCATTCGTCACCACTTGTATGCGAGTTTGAAGGATCCACTTCGGTCAATGGAATAGAGGGCCTGCTTTATCTTGGGAAGAGCTAGTCAGACCAGATCTCATCTGAAGCGTGACATCCTTAGCTTTTTGTTGCATCTCTCCTTTTGGCGCTGTTCTTTCTCCTTCTTCTTCAATAGTTTGTCTTTTTCGTTCCTCTTCTTCTACGCTCACTTTTTCTCACCTTTTTCCCTTCCTCATTCTTCTTTTCCTCTAGATTTTCCAAGCACTCTGTACTAGTCAATACCCTGGCTAATCCTGTTTGAACCTTCTAACGATTCCAAGTACCTACTGATGACTGCAGAAGAGTGCGATGGCTAGACTAGTTGCAAAGATGATGAGAAGTTTGGTCGTGGTAGTTGGATCAGCTGAGACTGCTGTGCTCAACAGCTCGAGAGCATAGTGTTGGGCTGGGAGGCTGGGATTACTTGCAAATCTGCCAGTGAAAGAGATGTCTTGGTCACTGGAGACTGCTGTGACAAACTGGGCTGACTAAATATCATCCAGTTTGATTAGGAGAATGGTGTCATCTGCAATACTGTGAGGGGAAGAGCTGATCTGGTCACTGGAGACATCAGGGCTGGCTAGATAGCACAGAATTGGTTTCTGGGGAGGATGACACCACATCACCCCATCGAGTCTGAAATCTGCTGTACATAGTTGTGGTGTATTTGGGTAGAATGTCCATAGCAAATCCAATACTCTTTCCAATAATCTTGGTCATAGAGATCATACCCTTCTTTATACCACTTCTGAAATAGTTTCTTGATATGCTGATAAACAAAACTCTCCTAACCATGACTCGAATCATTTTCCTTAGGATTGAAAGGTATAATTCCAGCCTTACGGAATCCAGAAGTGATATTCTTGGAGATGTAGCCCTTAGTCAAGCGCTCGATAAAGTTCTAACTTTGTTGCTACTTTTCCACGAGAGGTCTGATATGGGACATATACCTCCCTAGTGACACTTCAGTGATTAAAAGCAGTGGGCACAAACCACTTGCAATAATTCATTAACCACCCTTGAAGAGTTCATGGTCAGTCCAGCCTTTATTAATGAGCCCATACCTTGTGCCAGGAATTTCACCTCGAGTCCACAGAGGATTTAGCTGCTTCTCACTTTAAGTCACAAAAAGTAACTGTGTGATTTGACTCATATTTCCAGATGTTTGATATGCAACTTTCTTTTCAATGCAACAACCCTAGGAGGTTAAGGCATTCCACTCTCTCAGAATGACCAGAAAAATCATTCTCATATTTTGTTACTTCTTTCAGAAGCATGAAATAGTTTCAAGGTTCACTTGATTCACTGCTTCCATTCACTGCTTCCATCCTCACATGGGCGGTAGCATTACCAGAGCGAAGAGATATCGATCAACTATCACTAAGATGATTTGAAGTAAAAAAAATTAAAAACTTCGTCAACTGCCACTTCCTCCACAATAGCTTTAACTTGTCGCCTAGTTTTTCCATAGCCTAGCTGACTGGCCTGCAAAAGGCTCATTCTCTTCTTCATGGCTCAAATATGGCATTGGACTGGGTTTTATGGATAACACATCCAGAGAGCTCTATCCTTCAGTTTTGAAGAAGGCACTCCATAAGTAGAAGCTGCATCATTCATAGATCAAGCAATACCATCCTGAACAGCATTTGCAGTTTGCTCCATTGTTTACGCTTTGCTGGCAAGTTACCTCTTCCTAGGGCGTGCCATAACAAGTCATCTGTGAAAGTAAACAAAAGCAGTTAAAAAACACCATACAGGTAGCTATAATAGATGCTGGTTATTTGATGCTGGCTAAATAACTAATTATAGATATATTCAAACAACACCATTTTGAAATTGTAAAAAAAAAAGTGTTGGTAACAAAACGAAAGAATTTATAGAAGAATAAAGAGCATAGGAACTGCATAACCAAGCTTACACTCAAAAAAGAAATGATTAGAGCAGGCAATAGAGATACAAAATAGCTTCAAACATGCACCACACTTCTTCTCAAACGCAAGTCCACTTATGTTCCACTTCCTTCTGTATAACTCGTCGATAATTGGTACTGAAAAGGTCGGTAATACGCACTGGCCGATAATTGGAGGCTTATGCTACCAACCTTCAATATAATATATATATATAGCACGGTTGATCTCTAGGAAAAACTGATACAAGTATGAAAGACTCGGAACATTTTATGGATATACCGTATTCACTCGAATATAAGTCACACACTGAATAGAAGTCGCTCTGAAAGCCGCACTCCAAATGTAGCACACCTAGTCAATTACACCACCGCTCTTGCACACGCGCAGTCGTTTATCATTAGCTAAGATAGCTTGTCTGCCGAGATCAAGAAAGCTTCCGTGCCGAGATCAAGAAAGCTTCCGTGCTTGTGGCATCACTGTGAAGGTGGACGGGTCTGAAGATGGAGAAATTCACTGCGTCAAAGTCGATAAAATAGCAGCTTTAGCTATCCCAGCTATTACTCAAGCTACTAGTCAAAAATGTGTGCTTAGTTCAGACGAGATGCTCATCAGTTTTGATGTGTCCTCTCTTCTCACTTGTGTACCCACGGACCACTTGTGTACCCACGGATGAGGCAGTGGATGTGTCATAATGTTGATGAAGGATGGGGGAAAGAACTGCATTGCTGCCCGACAGAATCGCTGAACTGTTGGAGATTTGCCTAAAATCAACTTACTTATGAATAGAGACAAGGAGCTACCAGGCTCTCCTGTCTCTGTTGTAGTGGCCAATTAACAAATGGATTTCTTTGAGGAGGTGGCCTTGAGGAAGCACCAACAAAACCTCTCCTATGGAAGAGATATGCATTTTGGAATCATATCAGAAGAGGGATCGTCAAGAGCTACTATATATGACAGAGACAGAAGTGTGACCACCACACAAGGAGAACTGACTATCTTCGCCGAGTATTTTCTAACAAATACCTTTCATTCACCGGGGAAACGAAAGGAAAAAAGACAAGAAGAACCCCCCTTCCCCTGCATCATTATCCCCATGTGCCTATGTGTCTGGCCTAAGTGAAGAGTGTATGTGTGGAAAATTTGATTTCAGTCATTTTTAAATCTGGCTCTATATTAAGTTCTCAGCGTACCAGGGTCAAAGATAAACTAGACACTACCATAATGTCATCAGTTGTGTATAGGCAACTGTGGGAAAATGTACATTGGTGAAACAATGAGGTTGGAGACCCGAATCAAGGAGTATGAAGATGCTTGCAGTAGGGGAGAACTTGAGAAGTCTGCTGATGCAGAGTATGCATGAAACTAATCTTGTTGGAAAAGACCTCTCTGATAGAGCCAGCAACTTGAGCGAGTTCCTCGTGAAGGAGGTACTGCACATCCATGTGACACCTAGGATCAGCGCTTCAATCAAGGGCTGGACCTATCTGATTGCTGGGTCTCAACTATCAAGACTCTATATGTGAAACCACTCCCACCTTCACCTATTGGCGTGCATATTCAGGTATTCAGATGATTCACAAGTGACGTGCATTTGTTGTGCGAGACATGTTGCCCGCGAGGGTGGATGTGTTGCATTGTTTCCATTTTTAATTTGCGAGGACTGAAGTATTTCAATTTTCAACGTTGATTTCAAAAACCAAAAAAAAGAGAAACTTCAAAATAATTCATTTATTTATTCAGTCAACTGCAAAATGATATGGCATTGGTTATTCCAGTAATTTACAGATATTTGTATTTCCTTAGGACGTGTTGCTGAACGCTATTATGAGCGAGCTCATTCATAGAAGAGGCATATCAAAGAAAGATTTCAAGCTCAATCATCCAAGTGGCTCTATCGGCCATGTTCAAGAATAACTGTAACTGACACGTTATTGAATGTTCTCTATCGTCTGTGTACAATTAACAGGCTATCTGTGAGTGAAGCAAGGCTCACGGAGGTACATAATGTGTGCGTGATTGTACGAGAGCTTAGTAGCAGTATATGGGTCGCCACTCCTAGACGTGTATATAGTCACTATAATTACATACTACTATGCATGCTCCTTGATAAATACACAACACAACACGAATGAGTGTCTAAAGTAACTTTTTTTAAGAGTGTCTGCACTACCAATAAGGTGTCATCACAAGCTACATTAACTCAACAATGACCAAGAAAACAAGTTGGAAGAGGTGATCAGTTCATTTTTCACTTTCTTTTGATTTCCCTGTGCTCTATCATTTTAAATATTGTCGAGCATTTCTGTACTAAATCATAGAACAAAGTACAAAGTAGTAAAAATATGCAACTTCTTTCTCGTTATAAATATAATTAGAAATTGTCTTGGTGCATTTATATTGCTCTATATATTTGCTCTAATATATATACACAATAAATGACCTCAAGAACTCCATATTTCTATGATCAATGTTTGGCACGGTTATCATCGGGGTGGTACCAAGCCCATCCCTGGGCCTCGAGGATAGGTCGCAGTTGCTCTGCAGAAACTGGAGGAAGGTATTGTCCAATCAGTTTTCTTCGCCACCATTGACCACGCCTAGCCTCCTTGCTGCCTAGCTCTGTGTATTGGTACCGATAATGCTGAGCACGTACAAACCTAAGAGATGAAACAACACCAGGAGCTGTAACTGGCTGAACACTTGAACCTACAGCCCTTCTCTTATATATACCCAGAAATAAAAACAGTAGACAATTCACACATAGAGATATAATTATTGATGTGTTAGGCCTGAAACTATTGTGCTATTTTTAAATAAATCCTGTTTTGTTTATGCTCGTCGTTTGTTTATGCTCGTCGAGGTAACTATTATATTTCATGAAAATATAGTGAAAAACAGAAGTTCAGTGGTAACAAGTTTAGCAATTATTACACTGATTACACTGCACAAGAAATCCTGGAGGGCACCGTCTTGTTCCTCATTAGATATAGCTAAATAGACGCTTGGAGGCTGCCATTGATGGCTGACATGGTATGTCATTTTTTAAAAGCTCCAGTCTAATATAGAAGCTCCGGAATTTTCCCCCCACTATTTCAACAAGCAGAAGCCTTCATGTGTTGGTGCACTTCGGGGGAAATGCTGAAATGGACTTCTTACCTATTATGCCAGAAAATTAAAATCATGCCAGTATTACTATAGTAACCTCAGGCCTATTGGTGTTGATGGTCAATGGGTGGGGTCAGACATGTGGCAAGAGCAATCGGAGCTATTTTGATTTGTTGGTTGTGACAGAGACCACCATATGCAGCATCTTAGGAGATGTGTTGCTGTTCGATATGAATATTCATGAGCAAATATCCCCCACCTCTTATTTGGTTCACGAAGAAGAGACACACTTGTAGACATTGAAGAACAATATAAAGACTCCCTAAATATGTTTGTTTGAAGTAGAAATGTTGGGCATTGATAGGCTAGAGCATCTAGTGGAAACGTAAATGTCAAGCTCTTAATTATAGGTATGAAAATCTAGAGAATAAGGTTATGATATTTTTCTAGTCACAACCATAAAGAGACAATATCTCTATATATGGTCATGGAATGCGGTAGGTGACAAAAGTTGATGCAAAAAATCACAGGTTGTTAAGCAAATCTCACAGCTATCTAGCAGTAACCATATCCCCTTCCCATGGACACCGCAGTCAACACAGCTACCTAGCAGTGACCACAGAGTACCCCTTTCCATGCATGCCACGCCCAACACTCATAACAAGTCACAGAGTCATTAGTGGTTTTTCTATGTCCCCAAAGTATGTCTCTGTAAGACGGTTTGTTTTTATTTTTAAATGTGTTTGTTAAAATGAGTTTAGCTTTTACAGACAACAGGTGCCTTGTTATTCAAAATGTCCAATGTCCTGATGGTCTAGTCTCTACTGCATCAGCATCACCACACCATGGTGCATCATCACCACCACCACTGCATGGTGCATCATCACCACCACCACTGCATGGTGCATCATCACCACCACCACTGCATCATCACCACCACCACTGCATGGTGCATCATCACCGCCACCACTGCATGGTGCGTCATCATCACCACCACCACTGCATGGTGCATCATCACCGCCACTACTGCATGGTGCATCATCACCGCCACCACTGCATGGTGCATCATCACCACCACCACTGCATGGTGCATCATCACCACCACCACTGCATGGTGCATCATCACCACCACCACCACTGCATGGTGCATCATCATCGCCACCACCACTGCATGGTGCATCATCGCCACCACTGCATGGTGCATCATCGCCACCACCACTGCATGGTGCATCATCACCACCACCACCACTGCATGGTGCATCATCACCGCCACCACTGCATGGTGCATCATCACCGCCACCACTGCATGGTGCATCACCACCACCACCACTGCATGGTGCATCATCACCACCACTGCATGGTGCATCACCACCACCACCACTGCATGGTGCATCACCACCGCCACCACTGCATGGTGCATCATCACCACCACCACTGCATGGTGCATCATCATCACCACCACTGCATGGTGCATCATCACCACCACCACTGCATGGTGCATCATCATCATCACCACTGCATGGTGCATCATCACCACCACCACTGCATGGTGCATCACCACTACCATCACTGCATGGTGCATCATCATCACCACCACTGCATGGTGCATCATCACCACCACCACTGCATGGTGCATCATCACCACCACCACTGCATGGTGCATCATCACCGCCACTGCATGGTGCATCATCATCACCACCACTGCATGGTGCATCATCACCACCACCACTGCATGGTGCATCATCACCACCACTGCATGGTGCATCATCACCGCCACCACTGCATGGTGCATCATCACCGCCACCACTGCATGGTGCATCACCACCACCACCACTGCATGGTGCATCATCACCACCACTGCATGGTGCATCACCACCACCACCACTGCATGGTGCATCACCACCGCCACCACTGCATGGTGCATCATCACCACCACCACTGCATGGTGCATCATCATCACCACCACTGCATGGTGCATCATCACCACCACCACTGCATGGTGCATCACCACCACCACCACTGCATGGTGCATCACCACCACCACCACTGCATGGTGCATCACCACTACCATCACTGCATGGTGCATCATCACCACCACCACTGCATAGTGCATCATCACCGCCACCACTGCATGGTGCATCATCACCACCACCACTGCATGGTGCATCATCACCACCACCACTGCATGGTGCATCATCACCACCACCACTGCATGGTGCATCATCACCACCACCACTGCATGGTGCATCACCGCCACCACTGCATGGTGCATCATCACCACCACCACTGCATGGTGCATCACCACCACTGCATGGTGCATCACCACCACCACCACTGCATGGTGCATCACCACCACCACCACTGCATGGTGCATCATCATCATCACCACTGCATGGTGCATCACCACCACCACCACTGCATGGTGCATCATCACCACCACCACTGCATAGTGCATCATCACCACCACCACTGCATAGTGCATCATCACCACCATCACTGCATCATCACCACCACCACCACTGCATGGTGCATCATCACCACCACCACTGCATGGTGCATCATCACCGCCACCACTGCATGGTGCATCATCACCACCACCACTGCATGGTGCATCACCACCACCACCACTGCATGGTGCATCATCATCACCACCACTGCATGGTGCATCATCACCACCACCACTGCATGGTGCATCATCACCACCACCACTGCATGGTGCATCACCACCACTGCATGGTGCATCACCACCACCACCACTGCATGGTGCATCACCACCACCACCACTGCATGGTGCATCATCATCATCACCACTGCATGGTGCATCACCACCACCACCACTGCATGGTGCATCATCACCACCACCACTGCATAGTGCATCATCACCACCACCACTGCATAGTGCATCATCACCACCATCACTGCATCATCACCACCACCACCACTGCATGGTGCATCATCACCACCACCACTGCATGGTGCATCATCACCGCCACCACTGCATGGTGCATCATCACCACCACCACTGCATGGTGCATCACCACCACCACCACTGCATGGTGCATCATCATCACCACCACTGCATGGTGCATCATCACCACCACCACTGCATGGTGCATCATCACCACCACCACTGCATGGTGCATCATCACCTCCACCACTGCATGGTGCATCACCACCACCACCACTGCATGGTGCATCATCACCACCACCACTGCATGGTGCATCAGCACCACCACCACTGCATGGTGCATCATCACCACCACCACTGCATGGTGCATCATCGCCACCACCACTGCATGGTGCATCATCACCGCCACCACTGCATGGTGCATCATCACCACCACCACTGCATGGTGCATCATCGCCACCACCACTGCATGGTGCATCATCACCACCATCACTGCATGGTGCATCATCACCACCACCACTGCATGGTGCATCATCACCGCCACCACTGCATGGTGCATCATCACCGCCACCACTGCATGGTGCATCATCGCCACCACCACTGCATGGTGCATCACCACCACCACCACTGCATGGTGCATCACCACCACCACCACTGCATGGTGCATCATCACCATCACCACTGCATGGTGCATCATCACCACCACCACTGCATAGTGCATCATCACCACCACCACTGCATAGTGCATCATCACCACCATCACTGCATCATCACCACCACCACCACTGCATGGTGCATCATCACCACCACCACTGCATGGTGCATCATCACCGCCACCACTGCATGGTGCATCATCACCACCACCACTGCATGGTGCATCATCACCACCACCACTGCATGGTGCATCATCACCACCACCACTGCATGGTGCATCATCATCACCACCACTGCATGGTGCATCACCACCACCACCACTGCATGGTGCATCATCACCGCCACCACTGCATGGTGCATCATCACCGCCACCACTGCATGGTGCATCATCGCCACCACCACTGCATGGTGCATCATCACCACCACCACTGCATGGTGCATCATCACCGCCACTGCATGGTGCATCATCATCACCACCACTGCATGGTGCATCATAGCCGCCACCACTGCATAGTGCATCATCACCACCACCACTGCATGGTGCATCATCACCACCACCACTGCATGGTGCATCATCACCACCACCACTGCATGGTGCATCATCGCCACCACTGCATGGTGCATCATCACCACCACCACTGCATGGTGCATCACCACCACCACCACTGCATGGTGCATCATCACCGCCACCACTGCATGGTGCATCATCACCGCCACCACTGCATGGTGCATCATCGCCACCACCACTGCATGGTGCATCATCACCACCACCACTGCATGGTGCATCATCACCGCCACTGCATGGTGCATCATCATCACCACCACTGCATGGTGCATCATAGCCGCCACCACTGCATAGTGCATCATCACCACCACCACTGCATGGTGCATCATCACCACTGCATAATGCCGTCGTCATCATTACCACATGCATAAAACTGCGACACGTCCCTCCTTACCTAGGGGGCTCATCTAGAAAGGGATTACGTTCCACCAGTGACTGGACCATCGGGTCCCCAGCCAGTAGTTTTCCAGCCAAGTGCAGCAGCCAGGGGTTGTGCTGATAGCTCTGGAAGGCGGCAAACCACATGAGCCAGTCCAGCCGGTAGTGGTACGGAGATATGGTGCAGGGCCTGCGATACAAATCCCCAGGCTTGCATTTGAATTCCAACTCATGCCATTTGGTCTTGGAGGTAAGAGACTTGTCTACAGTTCCTTCTACAATGACTTCAGTCCTCTCCTTGGTAATACTGAGGCAAACAGTGTGTCGTAATACAACCTTACATGCAGAGATGTATCCGAAGTAGCTATCCCGTGCAGCATAATGCTTGAAACTGGGTAACATGTATGTACAGTACACGCAAAAAAAACATGCCGGTTGCGTTGCGTTCAACGTTAAATAATGCCAACCGTAAATGCAAATAAACGCACACCGTAAACGCTAGCAGTCCCAACGGAAACCAACGGTAGCAAACGGGATAAACCGTCCGCATAGCGGTGCTGAAGCGCAAGCGCTTCGCAATTGTCTTGTCCACTATAAGCCTCACTTGCGAGCGAGCGCTCTCAAGTTTCTTAATTCCAGAGCCTTCATTCTTCACACCTGAAGTATTACAGTCTAGCCTAAGCCTCCTGTTTCGTACTTCAGTCGAGCGTCACCTATCAAGAAGCAGTGCAGTCGAAATCAGTCTCCTATCTTAAGCACCTTTTGACGGTCAAGCGTAGGTTTCCACACCTTTATTGCTATAAATGCAGATAGAACGAAAGTGCTTCAGGTAGAAGACAGATGCTGACTGCAACTGCTGTGCTCTCGCTGAGACCACCGATGCTCAGGGGACTTTAGCCCTCCTATCCCGATGAGTATCAGAAGCTTCTTTTTTAATAATGTTATTAATATATATATTTATTTCTAATTGCTGCTCTATTTTGTTTTCTACCTTCAATTATATGGTTATAAAATGTTGTTTCAATTCAATTGTTGTGTTCTTTGTTGTACAAAATAATTCAATCTTGATATTGCTGAGCCTGTTAAGGTCATCACATGTAGTAACTAACACTAATAACAAAAAATAAAAAAATATAAAAAGGTAATGTCCCACTTCTGAGTGGCCACCTTCAAATCAACGGTCTGAAAGGAGGGGGCCTGGCACTAAGGCAGGTGGAGAAATGGGGTGTCAACTTCATTGAACTTTGAAGACAAACTGGAGAAGGCTGAGGCACTAGGGAGTTACCGGAGCCAACCTGGTTCTCCAGAAGTGGCACACGGTGGGTTAGCTCCCTCTGGTTCTTCTCCAACGAAGAACATTCTATTATACATATGCCAAAGATAAGAAAGAAATACACAATCATATTGTCCAATAAATTATTCATTTTGGATGCATAACCACTTTACCCATCTCCAAATAAGAACATGTCAACAAATTGTTGTAATGTGGGTTACACAGCTGGAAATGTTGGTGGAGATCTTGGAAGGAAACTAGGGACCATCACCAAAATCCTACCACATTTTATTTGTTGCCAATTAGCATGTTCAAATAACAGGACCATCTACATTTTTCCTCTCCCACATACATGTATAAACAAACTCAAAGCTGCAATAATAGCAGTTAGAGAATGCTGATATACAAACTATCCCCTAGTCAAGATAAAGTTTAACTATCGACACTTTTATACATTGAGAGCATGGTATGTAGCTAAAGGCTTGCACACAAAAGCTAGCTAAGTTTTACTAGCCCATTCTTATGGAACAACTTAAGAAAAAAAGGCCTGCAAATGCTATAGTCAGAAGCATGACTAATAAACCTAAGGACCAGCTACTAGCTGAAAAGAGGTCTTTATATCACAATCATACAGAATCAACTCACTGTTTTTCACCGTGGGCTTCAGGATATCTTTTCAACAACTTATGTCGGTATAACAGGAACTGTAAAACAAAGACGATCTATCCTTTCAAAAGCTCGAAGCAAAGACGAGTCTCAGCAGCAAAAAAAATTAACTTGCCACGAGCCACAAATCTCGTGCGCTTTGGTGACCTTTGCGCGTAAGCGCTCGACGCTGACTAAAAAGTCAGCGTCGCTGCGCAAAACTCTCGTAAATGTTAACCGTTTATTTGCGTTTGTTAGTAACGGTTGGAAACGGTAAGCGTCTATGCGCGTTCAATATAAACGCAACCGGCATGTTTTTTGACCTCTACTGTATATATACCTCTACTGTATATATATACATATATATATATAGTTGGTTGCTATTCTGTTAATAGGGACTGAAAAAATTTATCTAATTGAGTTACAGTACTCGTATCAGTTAAATTACTTACAGAATGGAACTTGAATAGTCTAAATCCATCCTGAGGCAAGGATATGCTCGGCACGTGTAAGTATTAGCTGACACTGAATATTGGTCGTCTATAAAGGCACGGGCTAAGCATTAACTGTCACTGGTATTTGGAGGCACGGGCTAAGTATTAGCTGACGCTGAATAATATTTGGAGGCACAGGCTAAGTATTAGCTGACACTGAATATACTAGTATTTGGAGGCACGGGCTAAGCATTAGCTGACACTAGTATTTGGAGGCACAGGCTAAGTGTTAGCTGACACCGAATATACTAGTATTTGAAGGCATGGGCTAAGTACTAGCTGACACTAAATATACTAGTATTTGGAGGCAGGGCTAAGCATTAAGATAGCTGACACTGAATATACTAATATTTGGAGGCATGGGCTAAGTACTAGCTGACACTGAATATACTAGTATTTGGAGGCACGGGCTAAGTATTAGCTGACACGGAATATACTAGTATTTGGAGGCACGGGCTAAGCATTAGCACACTGAATATACTAGTATTTGGAGCCACGGGCTAAGCATTAGCACACTGAATATACTAGTGTTTGGAGGCAAGGGCTAAGTATTAGCTGACACTAAATATTTGGAGGCACAGGCTAAGTATTAGCTGACGCTGACACTGAATATACTAGTTTTGGACATCTATATTTGAACAATTGTGTCTGTTCATTTTCTCAGATCAATGCAATTTGATGGCAGAGACATAATGACATAATTGAGAGAACTAGTTTTATAGATTTGGCCTGCTGGAATGACAGGGATAAATATTTTGTTGTTGTTGTTAATTTTCAGCAGTACATTATGACAACAATAAAGACAACTTTTTTCCAGTAACACGACATGAGATACCATACAAGCTGGTCGTTAGGCAGATGAGCTTATATCGGAAACCGGTCAGATAACCTCTGCCTAACAAGAAGCACACGCCTAACTAAGAACAAACTCCAACAAATAGTGTGAACAGTGCATGAAAAATTTACCATCACCTGTTTAGCGAGGCTTGAGAGGCCTGTAGTGCTAGCGATAGGCTCTAAAACCATAACAGTTTTAATTGACTATAATTTGGAAGGTGATGCTTCTGGTCATCTCGTTTATAAGATGAGCTGGAAGCCCTTCAATAGAGAAAAGCTATAAGGAGATATTTTTGATAGACATGACGTTGGCATCTTGCTCAAGAAGGACATCCACCTTCATCTGGCCTACCAATAGCTTGCTTTATCTCCCTCGTGTTCCTCAGCACAGCTGCTTCTCTCCCTTGTGTTCCTCAGCACCTCTCCCTCGTGTTCCTCAGCACAGCTGCTTCTCTCCCTTGTGTTCCTCAGCACCTCTCCCTCGTGTTCCTCAGCACAGCTGCTTCTCTCCCTTGTGTTCCTCAGCACCTCTCCCTCATGTTCCTCAGCACAGCTGCTTCTCTCCCTTGTGTTCCTCAGCACCTCTCACTCGTATTCCTCAGCACAGCTTCTCCCTCGTGTTCCTCAGCACAGCTTACTTCTCTCCCTCATGTTCCTCAGCATAGCTTGCTCCTCTCCCTCATGTCCCTCAGCACAGCTTACTTCTCTCCCTCATATTCCTCAGCATAGCTTGCTTCTCTCCCTCGTGTTCCTCAGCATACACTGTAGCTTGCTTCTCTTCCTCATGTTCCTCAGCACCTCTCCCCTGTGTTCCTCAGCATAGCTTGCTTTATCTCCCTCGTATTCCTCAGCACAGCTTCTCCCTCGTGTTCCTCAGCACAGCTTGCTTCTCTCCCTCGTGTTCCTCAGCACAGTTTGCTCTTCTCCCTCGTGTTCCTCAGCACAGCTTACTTCTCTCCCTCATGTCCCTCAGCACAGCTTACTTCTATCCCTCGTGTTCCTCAGCACAGTTTGCTCTTCTCCCTCGTGTTCCTCAGCACAGCTTGCTTCTCTCCCTCGTGTTCCTCAGCACAGCTTGCTTATCTTCCTCGTTTTCCTCAGAAAAAGTCAGCAGAATGATTCTAGTTTACAGGGTTACAAGTTCAATAAGAATGACTCGCGTTTGTGCTAATAATGAGCGCTGGAATCAACATTTGAAAACAGTGCACCAATAGCGATATGTACCTAGCAACCAGCTTTTATAGGAACTCAATATTTTATAGGAACTCAATAACTTTAACTGGCTACACACATGCGCAGCATGGAGTAATCACATGACTAACCACATGACCAATGGTGTTAAATCATACCTTCCAAAGGCGCCATAAGTGTTGACAATCTTCAGCGAATCAAAGGACATATTCATGATTTGCTTAGCGGAGATCATGTTCTGGACCACTGGCACACTCAAGTACGCCAACAACAGCCCAAGAAAGACGGAAGAGACCTGCCTGATGTAATACCCTTGAAACAATGACAAGCACAATGTTGAAGGAAAACATTACTATGAAAAGGTGTGGCCCCACTTTAAAAAGGTGTGGCCCTACTAAAAAAGGTGTGGCCCTACGATAAAAAGGTGTGGTCCTGGAATGTAGCCCTACTTTAGAGCTCCATAATTTCCTAGTTCGAATTTTGCATTAACATTTAATAAGAATGTATCTGTGTGCATTCTCTTGTCATAAATTTAATAGATTTCCTGAATTCATACTTCAACTCAAACAAACATCATTTGGGGCCTCTCCCTCTCTCCAAGTCGGGAGCTGTAGGCCATACGTGAACCTCAACACTGAGTCACACTCTCCAAGTCGGGAGCTGTAGGCCATACGTGAACCTCAACACTGAGTCACACTGCAAGTCTCTGCTCTTTGTTGTAGCAAACATGTGAGAAATGGCAATCCCTGCCACTGGTAATCAGCAGAACCACCTCAGTGCATGATTACCTCAGGGCATAATTATCTCAGTGCATAATTACCTCAGTGCATAATTACCTCAGTGCATAATTATCTCAGTGCATAATTATCTCGGTGCAAACACAGTGCATAATTATCTATATCTCAGTGCATAATTTCTCAGTGCATAATTATCTCAGTGCATACATTCTCAGTGCATAATTATGTCAGTGCATACAGTTCTCAGTGCATAATTACCTCAAGTGCATACAGTTCTCAGTGCATAGTTACTTAAGTGCATAATTACCTCAGTGCATAATTATATCTACAGTTTTAATAGTTTTAATGCTATATGAAAGCATAAAGATTACTAAATCAGTGCATGGAGCTCCAAAGGTACATATTTTCCCTTCTTTTTACGCATTTCAGATTTGGATGAAAATGTCAATATACTTTAGCAATTGTAACACCAATTAATATAGAACCAGACAACACACACACACACATTAGAACCATAACACACACTCACACATTAGAACCACACAACACACACTCACACATTAGAACCACACAACACACACACACACATTAGAACCATAACACACACTCACACATTAGAACCACACAACACACACTCACACATTAGAACCACACAACACACACTCACACATTAGAACCATAACACACACTCACACATTAGAACATAACACACACTCACACACTAGAACCATAAAACACACACTCACTAGAACCACACAACACACACACACACTAGAACCACACAACACACACACACACTAGAACCACACAACACACACACACACTTAGAACCACACAACACACACACACACTTAGAACCACACAACACACACACACTAGAACCACACAACACACACACACTAGAACCACACAACACACACACACACTAGAACCACACAACACACACACACTAGAACCACACAACACACACACACTAGAACCACACAACACACACACACTAGAACCACACAACACACACACACTAGAACCACACAACACACACACACTAGAACCACACAACACACACACACACTAGAACCACACAACACACACACACACTTAGAACCACACAACACACACACTAGAACCACACAACACACACATTACCTACACACACACTAGAACCACACAATACACACTCATATCTACTTACACCCACTGTGAGGTTCTCACCCATGGGGTATTTCTCTCCAGCTCTGCTTCTCTCTTGCAAATCCTTCACTTTTGTCACAGTTGAGAAAGAAAACAAGCGACGCAAGAAGAGATCATCGAAACAGAATATGGCTGGAACAATGGTCAGCCAGTTGAGGAAACTCAAGTTCCCACTCACAATCAGAATCATCTGCAAGCAAGCCACAGAATATTTAACTAAGGTCTTGAGGTATGCAACATCATCTACCCCCCCCCCCCCCCCCCCCCCCCCAAACCAATCAGTTGCAGTGCACCATCATTTAGTATGTGCAGAGAATGCACTGTCATTTAGTGCATGCAGAGGATGCACCATCATTTTGTCTATGCAGAGGATGCCCCATCATTTTGTCTATGCAGAGGATGCACCATCATTTAGTCTGTGCAGAGAATGCACCATCATTTTGTCTATGCAGAGGATGCCCCATCATTTAGTGCATGCAGAGGATGCACCATCTTTTAGTGCATGCAGAGGATGTATAACCTGAACGAACTCGTACAATGAAAGGCTAGAGCCAGGGCAGTTACATAGGTAACATCTTGAGATCAATTTTTCGTTGCCACATAGAAACTACTGGATGGTGAGGATTTACATGGAAGGTGCTCTACTCATACCCCAGCTCCCAAAACTATTATTATTGTTGTTGTTGTTATTATTATTATCATTATTAAATTTATTTTTTAATACTCTTTAATACTCTTCACGTCATACAACCTGGAATAGCACCTGAATTACTCCGCTCAACACACCTGGAATAGAACCCACACAACATACCCGGAATAGAACCTGAATTACTCCGCTCAACACACCTGAATATAACCTGAATTACTCCGCTCAACACACCTGAATATAACCTGAATTACTCCGTACCACATACCTGGAATAGAACCTGAATTACTCCGTACCACATACCTGGAATAGAACCTGAATTACTCCGCAAGAGAGCCGAAATGGACGAGGCAAGAAAATGAAAAAAGGGACAACAAGTTCCACGAGATGGTTGCCCATCGTCTCGGTCTTATGTACCAGCTCGGGGGTCTGGTGCAAGTAGTAGCTGAGAGGGTTGGGAACAGGCTGGGTCTAAGCATGAGGAAAGGGAGGGAGGATTAAGTGATAAGAAACATCACAAATCTTGCCTGTTCATTAGAGACCTATTTACACGACATGCAGTATCCGTCGTCGAGTGGCATATTTTAGGGGGTTGAATATTCGCAGATGGTGACTATTTGTGGGGGGGGGGGAATATCCAAGGATTGGGTCACGACCAATGGAAACCGTGCCATGCTCTGCTGCTATGAAGTGCTTCATGTTTGGGAGCATTCTAACTGTGAAAGGCACGAATATTAACCCCCTCAAAACCGTCGCTCTATACAGTATGTGTGCATACCTCATAGTGGTAATTCATGCAGGTTAGGTCTCTCCAACACTGATCACCCCTGACCTTGATGAGTCCCTACAATTAAATAAATTAAATAAATAAAGCAAGAAACACACACATGCACGCACACACATCATGCATCCACGCACACACATGCAGGCACACGTGCATGCTCGCACACACACCTTCATGCACGCACACACCTGCATGCACAAACACACCTGCATGCATACACACACACACACACCTACATGCATGCACACACATGCATGCACACACACACCTTCATGCACGCACACACACACATGCATGCACAAACACACAGGTCTGCATGCATGCACACACACACACACATGCATGCACACACACACATGCATGCACACACACACACCCATGAGCACACATGCATGCACACACATGAATGAATGATGCAGACCTTGGAATAGGGGGAACTATGAATGATGGGAACCTTGAAATAGGTGGAACTGGGACTTTGAAATAGGGGGAACTATGAATGATGGGCACCTTGGAACTGTGAATGATGGGAACTGTGAATGATGGGAACCTTGCAATAGGTGGAACTATGAATGAAGGGGACTTGGAACAGGGAGAACTATGAATGATGGGAACCTTGAAATAGGGGGAACTATGTGGGAACCTTGAAATAGGGGGAACTATGTATGAATGATGGGAACCTTGGAACTATGAATAATGGGAACCTTGGAACTATGAATGATGGGAACCTTGCAATAGGTGGAACTATGAATGATGGGACTTAGAAATAGGAGGAACTATGAATGATGCGAACCTGGAAATAGGGGGAACTCAACTATGAATGATGGGAACCTTCGAACTATGAATGATGGGAACCTTGGAACTATGAATGATGGGAACCTTGCAATAGGTGGAACTATGAATGAAGGGAACTTTGAAATAGGTGGAACTATGAATGATGGGAACCTTGGAACTATGAATGAAGGGGACCTTGGAACTATGAATGATGGGAACCTTGCAATAGGTGGAACTATGAATGATGGGAACCTTGCAATAGGTGGAACTATGAATGAAGGGGACTTTGAAATAGGTGGAACTATGAATGATGGGAACCTTGGAACTACAATGAAGGGGACCTTGGAACTATGAATGATGGGAACCTTGCAATAGGTGGAACTATGAATGATGGGAACCTTGCAATAGGTGGAACTATGAATGATGGGAACTTTGAAATAGGGGAACTATGAATGATGGGGACTTCAGTATAGAGCAAACAAATAGAGGGGGGAGGGGGGGGGAGGGGGAAGTGAGGACATATTCCAACAGATTCGAACAAGTGACCTTACGTACCAAAGCAAAGGGACAAACCCCCTTAATATACATGGTATGTATAATGTGTGCATGCATTCATGAGTGAGTATACATGTTATGCCTCTTACAGCTCCTAGCATGATTCTGAAAATGAGCCAGCGATAACCCCAGATAACCACCAGTGGAGTGGGTGTGGCAGGAGGCAAAGGGTTAAGGCTGATAAGGGGACACATGAAGATGGCCAGGAATCCCGTCTCGAGTAGTTGTGACTCCCAGCCTGGTGGTCATGGAGAAAGAGAGAAAGAGAGAGACAGAGTGCAGAAACTAACCTGCCAAGCACTGACACTGAACAATTTCCACTCACCAAACGAATACCTACATTTTGCACATATAATAATAATAATAATAATAATAATAATAATAATAATAATAATAATAATAATAATAATAATAATAATAATAATAATAATAATAATAATAATAATAAAACAATAATAATAATAATAAAATACACCCGCAATATCTGAGTCCATTAACACTTAATTAACACCATGCAAATTATAAAACAAATTATAAAACTAAATAAATAATTACTACATTTTACATTAGAAGTAACAGATAAAGTAACACACCCAAACCAACAAATACAAGCAAACAATCTAAGGCAAAGTCCCAAAATAGCTGCAGCATTACCCCACTGAACTTGGCATTACCCCACTGAACTTCGATGGCCATACGCTGCAGATAATAATATTATAATAATAATAATAATAATAATAATAATAATAATAATAATAATAATAATAATAATAATAATAATAATAATAATAATAATAATAATAATAATAATAATAATAATAATAATAATAATAATACCAAATGCTAATATCAACTCTTAGCTCTGCAAACACTTCAGGTAGATCTATGTGCACTAGAACTAGCAATTATGACGGTATTTTATTAAACTGGTTATAATAGCAACAACAACATACAAACAACAACAACAACATTGCAATCACCAGCTCTGTCCCACACTGACAATGGAGTGGTAGAGAACCCACAAGCCAGCAAACACAACAGCATTGGCTGCTCCAGTCAGCACCAGCAAGCCAGACAGCAGCAAGCCAGCACAGGCTACAAGGTCCAGCGCCAGGTCCAGTGAGGACACAGGAACCCACCACAGCAGCGAGGGAGCTGCGTTGAATGCCGACGTCGAGGTGGTCACATTATGAGGCACCTGCACCATTGCACGCATTATATGTCAACTCTGCAACTTCAAACGTCTCCTACTATAATGCCTGGAGTTCTTTAAGGGATTCTATTATCAATTTATCATGGACTTTGCTAATGCATACAATACAATACACTCCTCTGACCACGCGCAGATGGAAATTGAACTTAGAATGATCTTTGAGCATTTTTTTAAAATTTGTTTTAATGACGTCGTCATTAAGACTGTGCAGTTAATAGGTTCTCACCTAGCAATGGCTAAGGGCCACAGATTGGGCCAAGGCAATGGATAGGGTTAGACCAGGGCAATGGCCAGTGGATAGGGTTAGGTCAGGGCAATGGCTAGGGTTAGGGCCACAGATAGGGCCAAGGTAATGGCTAGGGTTAGGGCAGGGTCGTGGCTAAGATTAGGGCCAGGGCAATAGATAGGTTAGGGTCAAGGCAATGGCTAGGGTTAGGCCAGGCCAGTGGCTAAGGTTAGGGCCAGGGCAATAGATAAGGGTCAAGATGATGGATAGGGTAAGACCAGGGCAATGGCTAAGGTTAGGGCGCTTGGGCAATGGCTAAGGTTAGGGCGCTTGGGCAATGGCTAAGGTTAGGGCGCCTGGGCAATGGCTAAGGTTAGGGCCTGGGCAATGGCTAAGGTTAGGGCCTGGGCAATGGCTAAGGTTAGGGCCTGGGCCAGGGCAATGGCTAAGGTTAGGGCCTGGGCAATGGCTAAGGTGAGGGCCTGGGCAATGGCTAAGGTTAGGGCCAGAGCAATGGCTAAGGTTAGGGCCAGGGCAAGAAAATGAATAGGGTTAGGCCAGCACAGTGGCTAGTGTTAGGGCTAGAGCAGTGGCTAGGGTTAGGGCCAGGGCAGTAGGGTTAGGGCCATGGTAGTGGGGCTGGGCACTGGGTAGGGTTAGGACATGGGCGATGGCTGAGTACTCTACCAAATAATCTGAGTGTGGAGCAATCTAATGATGATGTAATGCGAAGATTTTGATCCAAGAAAGTCATCAATAAATTGTTATGTGTATGTCTAATATAAATAACTAGATTTATACCTTGAAATGTTCCTTCAGCCTGCCCAAGTAAAGATGAGTCGGTAGAAGACCATTTCGGCCTATCAGCTCTTTATTCTGTTGCAAGGCAACAAGAAATGCTACAACTAAAAGTGAAAAAGAAATTGAATATATAATAAAGTCTCTCCATTCTCTAGAGGGACTCTATAGTCCTGTCCACATAGATTCTCTAGAGTCACTCTATAGGCCTGTCCACACTATAGATTCTCTAGAGTCACTCTATGGGCCTGTCCAAATTATAGATTATCAAGAGTCACACTATAGGCCTGTCCACACTAGATTTTCTAGAGTCACTCTTTAGGCCCGTCCACACTATAGAGTCACTCTATAGGCTTGTCCACACTATAGATTCTCTAGAGTCACTCTATAAGCTTGTCCACACTATATGTTTTCTAGGGTCTCTCTATAGGCTTGTCCACATTATATATTCTCTAGAGTCACACACTAGAGGTTCTCTAGAGCTTACATATGTCTACATTGAATCCACTTTGACCTCATTCACATCAAACTTGCAAACAAACCAAACTAGACTAGAACAAACGTCAAAATATCGCAGGGCCTAGTGAATCCAGCAATATCAAGCAAGTGCATTCATAGCCACACACAAAAAAAGTTATAATTTTTTTTTTTTATATAATTATATATATGTATTAATCAATAAAGAAAGCAAACAGGTGTGTAAGCTATGTTTATGTAACCATACCAAATACTATACACATTTAAGACCATCCTCTGTGAGAGTGCAGCTAACCTATGAAGCTATAGAAGTTTACAATATAAGTTTGTGTGAAAATTTTGGAATAATATTTTTTAGTACGAGTTCACTGGGTGAAGAAGGTACTGAGGGCATGTGTACCGTGTGTGGTTCCCTGGGTGGAGAAAGTACTGAGGGCATGTGTACCGTGTGTGGTTCACTGGAAGGTACTGAGGGCATGTGTACTGTGTGTGGTTCACTGGGTGGAGAAGGTACTGAGGGCATGTGTACTGTGTGTGATTCACTGGGTGGAGAAGGTACTGAGGGCATGTGTACTGTGTGTGGTTCACTGGGTGGAGAAGGTGGTACTGAGGGCATGTGTGTGGTTCACTGGGTGGAGAAGGTACTGAGGGCATGTGTACTGTGTGTGGTTCACTGGGTGGAGAAGGTACTGAGGGCATGTGTACTGTTTGTGGTTCACTGGGTGGAGAAGGTACTGAGGGCATGTGTACTGTGTGGTTCACTGGGTGGAGAAGGTACTGAGGGCATGTGTACTGTTTGTGGTTCACTGTGGAGAAGGGCATGTGTACTGTGTGTGGTTCACTGGGTGGAGAAGGTACTGAGGGCATGTGTACCGTGTGTGGTTCACTGGGTGAAGAAGGTACTGAGGGTATGTGTACCATGAGTTTTAAAGAACTGTTTTCAAAGTTGAAATGCAAGTAGTAGTGTGAACATTCAACATCACCGAAATCAGTCTCGCAGGCCAGACATATTGTTCAATTCACATCTAGGGTCTAAAGCCAGGTTTTTGTGCATCAGGCGAGAAATATTGTCACTGCGATCCTATTGGCCATCATCATTGGGTGTCAAAATAATGGTATGCGAATGAACAATGATATTTCCTATTAGGTGAATCAGAGCATGGATGAGCTCAGACCTCAGAGTATTCAACCCACACATGAAAACATGGCTCTAGTCACCACCAGATAAATATTCCCCATGGAGATTGCTCCTTCAGCAACTACTACCAACGCTTCCTCTACCAATAATGGAAGTATAGTCTCATTTCTCTCAGACTTATAGTAACCAGAAGAGTTCACAAACTTACAGTAGATAAAACCTAGATAGCGAATGAAAACTATCCTGGTCAGCCAGTAAGTGTTTGCAGTCAAAGGTTTGGCTGAGCCCTGCAAGTGTTTGCGAGCATACGGGGAGCTAGAAGGCTCAGAAACCTCAGGAGCACTTTCACTAGCGTACTTCCTCTGCCTGAGAACAGAACCCGAGTCAGGAGTAGAGCCAGACATCATTACAATGTCCTCTGCTCGTTCCGCGCGCCACTCCACTCAGTGCGCATGTCCCAATTTCTGCTCCCCCCACAATTATCTGTGGGGGCAATCATCACCATGAGAGCAATGGGAGGCTTTTCAAGCACCTTATTGTATAACTATAATTATATATTAAAAAATTTCTTTAAAGGGGCGGTCAGGAGTCGCCCGAATTGAACTTCTCATTAGCTTAAAAATATGCATATTAGTTATTTATGTATTCTTTAAATAAAAATTATAATTAATAATTAAATCAGAGTGCAGAATGGAGTCGACTTAGCCCATGATATATGATGTCTTGTCTTTGAACTTGAATTGCACTGCTATGGTGGTAAGCTTTCATCCCACAAATTCTTTTTGAGATTCGAGTATATAATATAGTAAAGATTCACATTTCCCGATTCCTGTTAGAAGGCTCTTTTGACTCCGACTCTGCAACTATCTGAAGCAAATACATGAAAAGAGCATTCTAAATGACATGCATGTTTTTATTGATCTTGCCAATTGAAGCTAAACTTTACAAGAGCTGAAGTGTTCATGGGAATGTGTGAGAGTGTGTATTGAGATTCTATAAGTGTGTGTAATAAAGAATAAAGAATGCAGATTCTATAACTGTGTGTAAACGCAGAGATCCTTTAAGTATGTGTAAGTCCAGAGATTTTATATAAGTGTGTGCAATATAGAATACAGAATACAGAAATAAAGAATACAGTACAGAAATTAAAGTGTGTGTAATAAAGAATAGAGTATAGAGGTTCTATATATAAGTATGTGTAATAAAGAATAGAGTTAGAGAGTGTGTGTAATAAAGAATAGAGTATAGAGATTCTATAAGTGTGTGTAATAAAGAATAGAGTATAGACATTCTATGAGTGTATGTAAGAGAGTACAGTGCTGTATTGAGTGTGTATGTAATTCCTAAAGAAGTCATGTATTGGGGATGAGAGAATCTATAAGACGGCAAAGTTCAGCGTCTTGCTTTTCCACCAGTTTCCAAGCTTCCCCAACATGGGACTCCTGTGGATGAATTCATAACACATCACATCAACACACACTTAAATAGCAGCCATTGTCATTGCTTGCTCTAATCATCAACACTTCTGAGTCTAGGAAAAGACAAAAAGTGCGCATGTCAGGAGAGAGCAGGAAAGCTGAGCAGCAATATCTAGAGGGGCTGATGAGACAAAGTGAGATGAGACGCCAGGAGAGAGCATAATTGTAGCCATATCCTAGGTTGTCTCACGCTCTCCTGCTACACAAACAAATTCCCCCCCACCCCCCTTGTTCTAATGAAACAAATTTCTATCAGCTCACGTATAACAATTGTTATATAGCAGGCGAATGTTCATAGCATTACATAGTCGATTCTAGCCATCTTCAAAAGCGGCCATTTGCACTTTTCAAATTTCGGCCCAGACTTGGTAATGACACTACAGCATATATAGGGCTACTAGAATAAAAAGACAAAGTGATGGGTCAGACGTAAATATTCTACCCACAACCTTCAGACTACTATATGCTCGACCATGATGGCTGCATAAATTATTAGTCCAAGCACGGAAGATACATCCTTATGTTATAAAAATCACACTCGTGACAGTTGACTGAAGTTGGCAATCCTGACCATATACACTGCTGAGACATAGTCTTTTAAAGGGTACTCATATTGTGTAGATTGTGGAATGCATTAATACTCCCTACAATGATCTTCTCAATAATTAACTTGAATTTTACTCTCTCGACATTTCGACTAGATGCTCTAGCCTTCAGAATCTAGTGCAAACGTCGAAAGAGTAAAATTCAAGTTGATTATTGAGAAGGTCATTGTAATTTGGTTATGTCAACTGAGAGTTTGTTGAGGGACTCCCTCTATTGGTTTGACCTTTATTTCAAAATGGCATACATACGGCGAAAACACACACACACCAAAAAAGTTTAATCACTCAGTGTGCAGACTATAAGAACTTCTTTAACTTGCACAAGTCCTATATCACACACACTCTCAGACGTTACTATGACAACTCTGTTCAGTTATGCTCACAGCACAAGAGCATAATACAGGTAATGGTTATGCAGCACAGTATAGTTACACAAGCTAACAATTACTACATTACATGCCCAATTTTCAATTTTCTGTCTCTTATCTTCAACACTCGGCTAGAACTGACTTCTTAGCATCCTAAATGGTGATTTTGGCAGATTATAACTGGCAAAAAAAAAAAACTTCCAGCATGCCTTGAACCTTAACGCAGGTAGTAAACTGGCAGCCCAAAAATGTAGAAAACCGTGAAATTGGTCTTCAAAAGATCCATGAAAAATATTTCCCCCCTGCCAACATATAACTTGAATATAATAGGTCTGTTGGTTTTTGTTTTTATTTTAATACTAGACACTAATTATCCAATGCACTGCAGCAACTAAAAAAAAAACCCTCAAAATTGGTAAAGGTCATCAACACAATAACTCGTAAGAGTTTAGCTGAGCTGATTCAGCAGCTGCAGGTGTTCAGACCAGTTGGTTCACTGAGAAGTTTACTCTTGCTATAATAGCCAACAGCATAGACCTCCAACAAAACCAGCTATTTATGATCCATTTATCTGTGTATAGTTTATATACCTTGAAGAACATCAGCTCTGATTGTCTGTTAAGGAGTTATCCGAGCAACTGTTTGAAGGAAGAAGCTCGAATGTATTATATAATTTATTTATTTATTTATTTTAAGAGGGAGGGGGAAAGACAAAAAAAAAGTTTCACATGGCCACCTGGATTGACGAAACAATAATTTACCACAAATATTTATAAGACATGCCTATTAATTATAATTATTATTACCTCAGCCATGGAGGCTATGTTGTAACCCAGGCTTGTATGTTTGTAAAATTACATTAAAAAATTACAGGTGGATTTTCATGACATTTTATGGACAGGCTAGGCAAAGGCGCAATCCATGAAACTTGGGTACATTGCTAGAAGTCACCGTCGCCACGGCACTTGGCGATATCGTCCATTTTGTTCAGGAATATATATACCTGCACATGCATCTTTAACGTTGGCAATGGTAGCTCGCAGATTATGGAACATGGCAATGTTACCAATGAACTATGCTAGCTATGTTAGAGCTATAACTCAAGCAATAACTAATGAACTAGACTAGTTATGTTCGAGTTCACATAACTCTAGCATTGCTAGCTGCATTAGAGCTAGCATAACTCAAGCATTAACTAATGGACTAGACTAGCTATGTTAGAGTTTGCATAACTCAAGCATTGCTAGCTAATTAGAGCTTGCATAACGTAAGTAGTTTGCTGGCGAGGGTATAGGGCACTTTTTCATATTTCCATCAATACCTACCTCTGTCAAAAAATGTTACGAGTGGCAGAAGTTTGAGTTCCCCGATTGATTTGGTTATTATTATATATGTGGATGCATTGCCAGTGAGGACACATTGCCAGTGAGTGTGGATGCATTGCCAGTGAATGTGGATGCATTGCCAGTGAGTGTGGATGCATTGCCAGTGAATGTGGATGCATTGCCAGTGAGTGTGGATGTGTTGCCAGTGAGTGTGGACGCATTGCCAGTGAGTGTGGACGCGTTGCCAGTGAGTGTGGATGCATTGCCAGTGAGTGTGGATACATTGCCAGTGAGTGTGGATGCATTGCCAGTGAGTGTGGATGTGTTGCCAGTGAGTGTGGACGCATTGCCAGTGAGTGTGGACGCATTGCCAGCGAGTGTGGATGCATTGCCAGTGAGTGTGGATGCATTGCCAGTGAGTGTGGATGCATTGCCAGTGAGTGTGGATGTGTTGCCAGTGAGTGTGGATGCATTGCCAGTGAGTGTGGTTGCATTGTCAGTGAGTGTGGATGTGTTGCCAGTGAGTGTGGATGCATTGCCAGTGAGTGTGGATGCATTGCCAGTGAGTGTGGATACATTGCCAGTGAGTGTGGATGCATTGCCAGTGAGTGTGGATGCATTGCCAGTGAGTATGGATGCATTGCCAGTGAGTGTGGATGCATTGCCAGTGAGTGTGGATGCATTGCCAGTGAGTGTGGATGTGTTGCCAGTGAGTGTGGATGCATTGCCAGTGAGTGTGGATGCATTGCCAGTGAGTGTGGACGCGTTACCAGTGAGTGTAGATGCATTGCCAGTGAGTGTGGATACATTGCCAGTGAGTGTGGATACATTGCCAGTGAGTGTGGATGCATTGCCAGTGAGTGTGGATACATTGCCAGTGAGTGTGGACGCGTTGCCAGTGAGTGTGGATGCGTTGCATTGTTTTCTAATTTTCCCCGATGAAGACCGAAGTATTTTGGCTGAAATGCTGGCTTCAAAAACCAAAGAAAGATAACTCAATATTCAGTGCACTTAAAATGTCCACAACACAATTGTAGGTATCAAGTTATTGAACTTTTTGTACCCCACACTTTACATGTGTAGATTGGTCGAGGCCTCACTCTTTGCCACCGAGTACCACACACATGAATATGACTATCATTATTCACACACATGAATATGACTATCATTATTCACACACATGAATATGACTATCATTATTCTCTATGACTATCATTATTCACACACATGAATATGACTATCATTATTCACACACATGAATATGACTATCATTATTCTCACACATGAATATGACTATCATTATTCACACACATGAATATGACTATCATTATTCTCACACATGAATATGACTATCATTATTCACACACATGAATATGACTATCATTATTCTCACACATGAATATGACTCATTATTCACACACATGAATATGACTCATTATTCACACATGAATATGACTTCATTATTCACACACATGAATATGACTATCATTATTCACACACATGAATATGACTCATTATTCACACACATGAATATGACTTATCATTATTCACACACATGAATATGACTATCATTATTCTCACACATGAATATGACTTATCATTATTCACACACATGAATATGACTATCATTATTCACACACATGAATATGACTATCATTATTCACACACATGAATATGACTATCATTATTCTCACATGAATATGACTATCATTATTCACACACATGAATAAGACTATCATTATTCTCACATGAATATGACTATCATTATTCTCACACATGAATATGACTATCATTATTCACACACATGAATATGACTATCATTATTCACACACATGAATATGACTATCATTATTCTCACACATGAATATGACTATCATTATTCACACACATGAATATGACTTATCATTATTCACACACATGAATATGACTATCATTATTCACACACATGAATATGACTATCATTATTCTCACACATGAATATGACTATCATTATTCACACACATGAATATGACTATCATTATTCTCACACATGAATATGACTATCATTATTCTCACACATGAATATGACTATCATTATTCACACACATGAATATGACTATCATTATTCACACACATGAATATGACTTATCATTATTCTCTATTCTCACACATGAATATGACTATCATTATTCACACATGAATATGACTATCATTATTCACACACATGAATATGACTATCATTATTCACACACATGAATATGACTATCATTATTCACACACATGAATATGACTATCATTATTCTCACACATGAATATGACTATCATTATTCACACACATGAATATGACTATCATTATTCACACACATGAATATGACTATCATTATTCTCACACATGAATATGACTATCATTATTCTCACACATGAATATGACTATCATTATTCACACACATGAATATGACTATCATTATTCTCACACATGAATATGACTATCATTATTCACACACATGAATATGACTTATCATTATTCACACACATGAATATGACTATCATTATTCACACACATGAATATGACTATCATTATTCACACACATGAATATGACTATCATTATTCACACACATGAATATGACTATCATTATTCTCACACATGAATATGACTATCATTATTCACACACATGAATATGACTATCATTATTCACACACATGAATATGACTATCATTATTCACACACATGAATATGACTTATCATTATTCACACACATGAATATGACTTATCATTATTCACACACATGAATATGACTTATCATTATTCACACACATGAATATGACTATCATTATTCACACACATGAATATGACTATCATTATTCACACACATGAATATGACTATCATTATTCACACACATGAATATGACTATCATTATTCTCACACATGAATATGACTATCATTATTCACACACATGAATATGACTATCATTATTCTCACACATGAATATGACTATCATTATTCACACACATGAATATGACTATCATTATTCTCACACATGAATATGACTATCATTATTCACACACATGAATATGACTATCATTATTCACACATGAATATGACTATCATTATTCACACACATGAATATGACTATCTATGACTATCATTATTCACACACATGAATATGACTATCATTATTCACACACATGAATATGACTCATTATTCACACATGAATATGACTATCATTATTCACACACATGAATATGACATCATTATTCACACACATGAATATGACTATCATTATTCTCACACATGAATATGACTTATCATTATTCACACACATGAATATGACTTATCATTATTCACACACATGAATATGACTCATTATTCACACACATGAATATGACTATCATTATTCACACACATGAATATGACTCATTATTCACACATGAATATGACTATCATTATTCACACACATGAATATGACTATCATTATTCACACACATGAATATGACTTATCATTATTCACACACATGAATATGACTATCATTATTCACACACATGAATATGACTATCATTATTCACACACATGAATATGACTTATCATTATTCACACACATGAATATGACTATCATTATTCACACACATGAATATGACTATCATTATTCACACATGAATATGACTATCATTATTCACACACATGAATATGACTATCATTATTCACACACATGAATATGACTATCATTATTCATACACATGAATATGACTATCATTATTCTCACATGAATATGACTATCATTATTCACACACATGAATATGACTATCATTATTCTCACATGAATATGACTATCATCATTCTCACACATGAATATGACTATCATTATTCACACACATGAATATGACTATCATTATTCACACACATGAATATGACTATCATTATTCTCACACATGAATATGACTATCATTATTCACACATGAATATGACTATCATTATTCACACACATGAATATGACTATCATTATTCACACACATGAATATGACTATCATTATTCACACACATGAATATGACTATCATTATTCTCACACATGAATATGACTATCATTATTCTCACACATGAATATGACTATCCTTATTCACACACATGAATATGACTATCATTATTCTCACACATGAATATGACTATCATTATTCACACACATGAATATGACTTATCATTATTCACACACATGAATATGACTATCATTATTCACACACATGAATATGACTATCATTATTCACACACATGAATATGACTTATCATTATTCACACACATGAATATGACTATCATTATTCACACACATGAATATGACTATCATTATTCACACATGAATATGACTATCATTATTCACACACATGAATATGACTATCATTATTCACACACATGAATATGACTATCATTATTCATACACATGAATATGACTATCATTATTCTCACATGAATATGACTATCATTATTCACACACATGAATATGACTATCATTATTCTCACATGAATATGACTATCATCATTCTCACACATGAATATGACTATCATTATTCACACACATGAATATGACTATCATTATTCACACACATGAATATGACTATCATTATTCTCACACATGAATATGACTATCATTATTCACACATGAATATGACTATCATTATTCACACACATGAATATGACTATCATTATTCACACACATGAATATGACTATCATTATTCACACACATGAATATGACTATCATTATTCTCACACATGAATATGACTATCATTATTCTCACACATGAATATGACTATCCTTATTCACACACATGAATATGACTATCATTATTCTCACACATGAATATGACTATCATTATTCACACACATGAATATGACTATCATTATTCACACACATGAATATTGTTTATAATACTGAACCGATTTTATTTTACATATATATATTTGCTATGGTTGAGTTGCGAGAGGAGATGGAGAACAACGAAGCAAAAGAGAGGCTAGTTCTCCAGCACCACCACAAGTCTATAATATATTCAGCGTACAATTTCAATGGAAAGGAAAAAATCCCGGGATATACCCGGGAAACTAGCTAGTTATAGGCTATTAACCAGATTTTAACCAGGAAGGAAATAGATATTGCCCTATGGACATCCAACAGGTTAACACTAGAGCTCCCATTCACAAATCAAGAAGCCTTCTTCATCCATGCCTTCCTCGTCAGAGACAAAGCCATCACTTTCCACCATGTAGTGCTAAGCTCATCCACCCACATTCCAACAGTTTCATCTGTTGTGACCAACTTATTCAAGGCTCCACGCTCGTAAGGCTCACTCTGGTAAGCATGGATACCGCATCTTCTTCCTCGCTACAGTTATCCTCGGACGAGTCGAGAGTACCGCCTGTTACTAGAAAAATGACTTCTGCTAGACTACGTTTTATCATTTGGGGGGGAACGTCAAAATCGTGAATGGTCTGTGTTTCAATATTTCTTACATTATAGTGATGTGTACTCGAACTTACATACATGTAGGTGTATAAAAAATAAGCTACAATCAAATTTCAGGTTATTGACAAGATTATTGTAAATCACTTTCTCGATAATCAACTGAAATTTACTCACTTGGACATATATTCGACTAGATGCTCTAGCCTTCATCAGGAATAATGACTAGATGCTCTAGCCTTCATCAGGAATAATGACTAGATGCTCTAGCCTTCATCAGGAATAATGACTAGATGCTCTAGCCTTCATCAGGAATAATGACTAGATGCTCTAGCCTTCATCAGGAATAATGACTAGATGCTCTAGCCTTCATCAGGAATAATGACTAGGTGCTCTAGCCTCCATCAGGAATAATGACTAGATGCTCTAGCCTTCATCAGGAATAATGACTAGATGCTCTAGCCTTCATCAGGAATAATGACTAGATGCTCTAGCCTTCATCAGGAATAATGACTAGATGCTCTAGCCTTCATCAGGAATAATGACTAGATGCTCTAGCCTTCATCAGGAATAATGACTAGATGCTCTAGCCTCCATCAGGAATAATGACTAGATGCTCTAGCCTTCATCAGGAATAATGACTAGATGCTCGAGCCTTCATCACTAGCCTTCAACAGGAATAATGAGATGCCAAGACTCACGTGAGGTGTATGTATATATGGGCCATTTTATGATATAAAAATTATGGCTCATAAAACGACCACGTACATGTTTTTTTTTATCAACAAAACCCAGAGTGTTGTGTGGCGCTTGCGAAGGTGGGTGTGGTTAACCAAACAATTTGAGGGGGGGGAATAACAAATTCTGGTACATACCAATGATTACTTGATCTTATTTTGTGCCCGCTTGGTGCGGAGTAATAAATCAAGCGCACTGCAAACAGCAAACTTTAGACAGCCATTTTGTCATGATAAAAGATAGAGCACAACTAAGCACACCTTGGAGTGGCTGGGTTCTGCAACGTCCATAGAGAGTATCTCCATAGACTCTGCCTTGGAACTCTTGTCCTCTGCTGCTCCTCCATCTCCTCCTCGCCCTCCTGACTGAGCAAGCTTCAGACTGTGAGGAACAGTGCTTGCAGCCTGGACCACCAGTTCTCCACACTCCCTCAGAATACACCATGCCTCTTCTACGTTCCTAGGGAATACAAAATTTCTTCTCTAGGTCACACTGGGTTGAGGGCCACACACACTGGGCCAACATCACACTGGGCTGAGGCTCTATGGGGCCACACTCACTGGTCAACATCACACTAGGTTGAGGCTCTATGGGACCACACACATTGGGCCAACATCATACTGGGCTGAGGCTCTATGGGGCCACATTCACTGGGCCAACATCACACTGGGCTTAGGCTCTATGGGGCCACACACATTGGGCTAACATCACACTGGGCTGAGGCAGGTTGAAGTAGGTTGACAATACAACACCACACTGGGTTGAGGCAGGTTGAATAGGTTGACAATAGCTCTATGGGGACACACACTGGACCAGCACCACACTGGGTCGAGGAAGGTTGAAGTACATGTAGGTTGACAATACAACACCACACTGGGTTGAGGCAGGTTAAGTAGGTTGACAATAGCTCTATGGGGACACACACTGGACCAGCACCACACTGGGTTTAGGCACACACGCACACATGCATACACACCGCCGGAGCTGACTGGTAACCTCTTCTCTCTGCTTCTTCTGTCTCTCCATGATCACTTTCAAGGTTTCCCTAGCCTAATAAAAAGGAGTGTAAAAATGAGAGAATTGAACACTGAAACTTGCAATTTCTTTCATACGAGTCAGCCAGTCAGTGAGCATATATATTATCAAGACTTCCTCCCTCGCACTTGACAGGCTGTGGAATCATATTTCAACCACTACACCTTGCCTTGCCACAACACAGTCAAGGCAAAATAAACAGCAACAACAACAACAACAACAACACATCCTGAGTGGCTGTACTAAAGGTCAACACCGAGTTATGGGCTGCAGATTCACTATGATAAAATAAAATAAAATATTACTCCGCTCAAGTCCATTGCACCTGAATCCTAGGACAACAACAACAACAACAACATAATTAACAATTATTAAAGATTCTCCTTTTCCTAATCGTTCCTGAGAAAAGTAGTCAATTGTATAGACAATCAAATCTAAGTGTTTGGTATCAGAAGTCAAGATCACAAAGTTACCTACAGAATGGAACTTGGACAAGCTTGTTAATCCATCCCAAACAAAATATATGAATGCCCGATGGAGAGACTAAGTGTATAATTGTTACCATTTCTCATACCTTATCATAAGGTGTACTAATGTAGAACAGCATAAGAAATGGCAGATGTTGATTTCTTTTTACTTTGTTAACATTTCATGTTAGTTGAGTTCCTGCTCTGTCCTGCATCACACACACATGCACAGCTGTGTGGCCTCAATGTTAGTTGAGTTCCTGCTCTGTCCTACATCACACACACATGCACAGCTATGTGGCCTCAATGTTAGTTGAGTTCCTGCTCTGTCCTACATCCCACACACATGCACAGCTATGTGGCCTCAATGTTAGTTGAGTTCCTGCTCTGTCCTACATCACACACACATACACAGCTATGTGGCCTCAATGTTAGTTGAGTTCCTGCTCTGTCCTACATCACACACACATGCACAGCTGTGTGGCCTCAATGTTAGTTGAGTTCTTGCTCTGTCCTGCATCACACACACATGGCACAGCTATGTGGCTGCAATGTTAGTTGAGTTCTTGCTCTGTCCTACATCACACACACATGCACAGCTATGTGGCCTCAATGTTAGTTGAGTTCCTGCTCTGTCCTACATCACACACACATGCACAGCTATGTGGCCTCAATGCTAGTTGAGTTCCTGCTCTGTCCTGCATCCCACACACATGCACAGCTGTGTGGCCTCAATGTTAGTTGAGTTCTTGCTCTGTCCTGCATCACACACACATGCACAGCTATGTGGCCTCAATGTTAGTTGAGTTCTTGCTCTGTCCTACATCACACACACATGCACAGCTGTGTGGCCTCAATGTTAGTTGAGTTCTTGCTCTGTCCTACATCACACACACATGCACAGCTGTGTGGCCTCAATGTTAGTTGAGTTCTTGCTCTGTCCTACATCACACACACATGCACAGCTATGTGGCCTCAATGTTATTTGAGTTCTTGCTCTGTCCTACAACACACACACATGCACAGCTATGTGGCCTCAATGTTAGTTGAGTTCCTGCTCTGTCCTGCATCACACACACATGCACAGCTATGTAGTACCAATGACTGATCTGCTAGAGATCAGACAAGTGCAGTATAAACTAGAATGGTGATGATCTTTAGCCGACTTCATTTTTAAAATGCACCGTATATTATCTTTTAATCAGCTCTCATCTGTTGCTACGGCTGTTTGCCAATGTTTGTTCCACCTGAAAGCTTCCGTCTTCATCAGGCGAATGATGAACACACACTACGCATTCCTACAGTCCTCTCTGGCAACATGTTGCTATTGGCTACAAGCATTTTCTTTTCATTCACCACGAAGACGGAAGCCTTCAGTTGGAACATTTGCAAAAACAATAACAACAACAAAACAACAAAATCCAGCGCCAATTACAAGTGTGAGGTAGCTAACCTGATGGGGCTGGAACTCATTGATGAGGTGATTACAAGTGTGGGGTAGCTAACCTGATGGGGCTGGAACTCATTGATGAGGTGATTACAAGTGTGGGGTAGCTAACCTGATGGGCCCTGGAACTCATTGATGAGGTGATTACAAGTGTGGGGTAGCTAACCTGATGGGGCCCTGGAACTCATTGATGAGGTGATTACAAGTGTGGGGTAGCTAACCTGATGGGGCCCTGGAACTCATTGATGAGGTGATTACAAGTGTGGGGTAGCTAACCTGATGGGGCCCTGGAACTCATTGATGAGGTGATTACAAGTGTGGGGTAGCTAACCTGATGAGGCCGGAACTCATTGATGAGGTGATTACAAGTGTGGGGTAGCTAACCTGATGGGGCCGGAACTCATTGATGAGGTGACTACAAGTGTGGGGTAGCTAACCTGGTGAGGCCGGAACTCATTGATGAGGTGATGCATGTTGATGAAGAGGTAACTCAGGTCAGTTATCTTCTGGTTCCTCTGAGGGGCAAAGAGGAGCAATTCAGAATGACAAGCATGTTGTGGCATTACTGAGAGAGAAACAGGCAAAAGCAACCTCTGCATACTGTAACAAAGTACTACTACTGCTACTACTACTACTACTACTATTATGATTACTACTACTACTAATATTATTATTGTTACTACTACTGATACTACTATCACTACTATTGTTATTATTGCTACTACTGCTACTACTATCACTACTACTATTATTATTATTGCTACTACTACTGCTACTATTACTACTATGTATTTGTCAACTTTAAGGGAGGTCCATAGGTCAAACAACCCAAAAGAAATTTGCAAATCACCACCACTTTTTCCTCCTTCCTCAGTGCAAGTGACTTTGTTGCTTCTTCTTGTGCTTAAGATACTTTGAATGTCTCTATAGGTGCAGTTCCTTAGCATCCTAGAAAGTACGTTGAATGTCTCTATAGGCGCAGTTCCTTAGCATCCTAGAAGATACATTGAATGTCTCTATAGGTGCAGTTCCTTAGCATCCTAGAAAGTACGTTGAATGTCTCTATAGGTGCAGTTCCTTAGTATCCTAGAAGGTACATCCTGCAACATCAAGGGCATTCAAAACCTGCACCCCCCTAGTTGGTGGCGGGATATCTCCTCAGCGTAGTGTACACTAGTAGGGCTCTAATTTGATCAGTGATTTGCCAAAGCACTTATCTGCTAGGAGTGCAAGGAACTTGGCTGCACATAATTATTGTGTTAGTTAATTAACCAGGTGTTGATTAAAACCCAAGGGCCACCTCTTCTTATCACTATAACTTGACAATGCTTGCAGTAATCACTCATATCACTCAAGGAGCTCTCAAATGACATTGAAATGGAGTGAACTGTAGCAAAGTTATGATGGCCACAAAACCAAGAAATAAGGGAGTGAGTGACCTTGGTGTTGCTAGTATAATGTGCCTATAGAGACAGTCAAGACATCATTTGAAAGCACACAGAATTAGCAACAGTTAGATACTGAAATTACTTGTGCAGAGGAACGAGGAGGAAAGTTACTGCAATTACAAATTTGTTGCAACTTTTTTTAAATTTTTTTTAGACGAAAGTCCCTCCCTTAAATGACCGGCCCACAGTATGTGAGGCATGAACACTGGAATAGAATGAATTCCAGATCCATTCCAGCATCATTATGAAGATTAACGCAGTGTCAATGCTGCACAGTTGGGTGACATCACAAGCGTATTTCATGAACCATACTTGATTAAGCACTATAACAACAACATCAGCCTATCACTACGCACACATTATGGCAAGTCTTGATGTTTTGATTGGTGAATCCTGCTACATATAAGGGGAATTATGTGGGAGTGTTTGTCCGTTCACTTTGGGTACTCAAAGTCCAGAGTTCAGAGTTCGATCCCAAAAGGAATCATTCTATTTCTCTCTTGTACTCTCCCCCACGCCCACGGTTTCCCCCTAAGCCACGCCCTTTATTGTGTATTACCCTCCCCCTCACCAACGTAGTAGCCGTAATGGATTAGCTACAGATGAACACAATAAATAAATAAATATATAAACAAAACAAATAAACATAAATAAACACCAACAAAAATAAATAATAAACAAACAAATAACAAATAAACAAATTTACAAATAACAAATAAATAATAAGGCCAAATAAATAATAAGGCCAAATAAATAATAAGGCAATTAAATATAATAATAATAATAATAATAATAATAATAATAATAATAATAATAATAATAATAATAATAATAATAATAATAATAATAATAATAATAATAATAATAATAATAATAATAATAATAATAATAATAATAATAATAATAATAATAATAATAATAATAATAATAATAATAATAATAATAATAATAATAATAATAATAATCTGATGACTTCCTTTGCTAATTATTTTGTAACTATAAAATTACATAATTATAATTTTATAATAATTTTTTTTAATTAAGCCATTTTCAAATAGCTGTACTTAAGAGACTGTACTCAATCGAATATGGCAATTATGTCATCTGCTTTCACTGAAGTTTGGTCAGATAAGAGGATCAACTTACCGCAGGGGAGGCGGGGTTTAGAATTAGGATGTCCAGAAGCTCCAAGAAACACACATTTATGGAACGGTTAAGCTTCTTGAGTTCACTTTTGTGGTCTGTACATCATCATGAGAGAGAGAGAGGTTGGACTGACAGTGACAATACATCATGAGAGAGAGAGAGGTTGGACTGACAGTAACAACACAGATATACATCATGAGAGAGAGAGGTTGGACTGACAGTGACAACACAGATATACATCATGAGAGAGAGAGAGGTTGGACTGACAGTGACAACACAGATATACATCATGAGAGAGAGAGAGGTTGGACTGACAGTGACAATACAGATATACATCATGAGAGAGAGAGGTTGGACTGACAGTGACAATACAGATATACATCATGAGAGAGAGAGGTTGGACTGACAGTGACAACACAGATATACATCATGAGAGAGAGAGAGGTTGGACTGACAGTGACAACACAGATATACATCATGAGAGAGAGAGAGGTTGGACTGACAGTGACAACACAGATATACATCATGAGAGAGAGAGAGGTTGGACTGACAGTGACAACACAGATATACATCATGAGAGAGAGAGAGAGAGGTTGGACTGACAGTGACAACACAGATGTACATCATGAGAGAGAGAGGGTGGACTGACAGTGACAACACAGATATACATCATGAGAGAGAGAGGTTGGACTGACAGTGACAACACAGATATACATCATGAGAGAGAGAGAGGTTGGACTGACAGTGACAACACAGATATACATCATGAGAGAGAGAGAGGTTGGACTGACAGTGACAATACAGATATACATCATGAGAGAGAGAGGTTGGACTGACAGTGACAACACAGATATACATCATGAGAGAGAGAGAGGTTGGACTGACAGTGACAACACAGATATACATCATGAGAGAGAGAGAGGTTGGACTGACAGTGACAACACAGATATACATCATGAGATTGGACTGACAGTGACAACACAGATATACATCATGAGAGAGAGAGGTTTGACTGACAGTGACAACACAGATATACATCATGAGAGAGAGAGAGGTTGGACTGACAGTGACAACACAGATATACAGTACATCATGAGAGAGAGAGAGGTTGGACTGACAGTGACAACACAGATATACATCATGAGAGAGAGAGAGGTTGGACTGACAGTGACAACACAGATATACATCATGAGAGAGAGAGAGGTTGGACTGACAGTGACAACACAGATATACATCATGAGAGAGAGAGAGGTTGGACTGACAGTGACAACACAGATATACATCATGAGAGAGAGAGAGGTTGGACTGACAGTGACAACACAGATATACATCATGAGAGAGAGAGAGGTTGGACTGACAGTGACAACACAGATATACATCATGAGAGAGAGAGAGGTTGGACTGACAGTGACAACACAGATATACATCATGAGAGAGAGAGAGGTTGGACTGACAGTGACAACACAGATATACATCATGAGAGAGAGAGAGGTTGGACTGACAGTGACAACACAGATATACATCATGAGAGAGAGAGAGGTTGGACTGACAGTGACAATACAGATATACATGTATGAACATTTGGGGAGGGAGGGGGAAGTTAACTGATAGTAATTCCACCTTCTTACCAACTCCCTCCCCCACGAAAATATTGTGCAAGACTTAACTCCGAGCAACATTTAGGTATACACCCTCACCCCCCCCCCCCCCCTCCCACACACACACACTGCAATAATGTATTGCAGCTGAGTAAGCCAACTGGAAATCAAGGGAGTGTGGTTACAATTTATTCCTCAACTCTTACACAACTGAGCTTGGCAAAAATGGCCGTCCCTTTTGGGTTTGTTCCCTCCTCCCTACCTCTTATCCCGGAGGTTATAAAAAAGTGCAATATATAATAATCAAATAATTAGTATTTTAGGACATTAATGGTCAGGACAATGAATAATGATCAGGACAATAATGACCAGGACAATAGGGATCAGGACAATAAGGATCAGGACAATAAGGATCTGGACACTAAGGATCAGGACACTAAGGATCAGGACACTAAGGATCAGGACAATAAGGATCAGGAAAACAACAGCCAGACAATGAATGCTGATGAGGACAATAAGGCTCAGAACACTAAGGCTCAGGACACTAAGAATCAGGACAATAACGATCATGACACTCAGGATCAGGACAATAAGGATCAGGACACTAAGGATCAGGACAATAACGATCATGACACTCAGGATCAGGACAATAAGGATCAGGACACTAAGGATCAGGACACTAAGGATCAGGACTAAGGACCACGACAATAAGGATCAGGACAATAAGGATCAGGACAATAAGGATCAGGACACTAAGGATCAGGACAACGATATGACTCTGAAGATAATGATGGTCAATAGTAAAATTTGCTTATGTAAATGCAGCATGTCAGCTGCTACTGCACACACACACCTACACATACATACATACATATGCATACACATACATACTGCTATCATCAACTAATTGCATCCTAACTTTCCATACTGATCATGTTATTAATTACATAATTCTTACACAGCACAGATATACATCAATAGCATCACACTGGCCATTTGCCTGGTTTTTAAGCACACTGTTCTAAAAACCGCAAGGTCTAGAACACCCTTTCAGTCATCTCCTTACCTCACTTTTCCATCTACTAGAGCCTCCAACATACTAAGTGCAATTCACGATGATTGTAAAAAATAATTCAATCACCACCATAGCCCCAATGCAGTTTTCCCAATCCAAAACTAGAAATTGGCACAGCGCATTTGATTGTTAGGCACGTGCTCTTTGTTAGGTAAGTAACATGTTGTTACGTGCTCTTTGTTAGGTAAGTAACATGTTGTTACGTGCTCTTTGTTAGGTAAGTAACATGTTGTTAGGTAAGTAACATGTTGTTACGTGCTCTTTGTTAGGTAAGTAACATGTTGTTACGTGCTCTTTGTTAGGTAAGTAACATGTTGTTACGTGCTCTTTGTTAGGTAAGTAACATGTTGTTACGTGCTCTTTGTTAGGTAAGTAACATGTTGTTACTAGATGTTTATTCTAGCTTTTGCAGTATCCCAGTTTATTCGCTAGAGCATCTAATAGAAACGTGAAGAAAGTAAAATTCAAGTTGATTATTGAGGTCATTGTAATCCCCGTTTACCCTAGTTGTCGTTTACGCCACTGCAATTTAATTACTTGTTTCTTAGATCGGGCGGGTCCAAATTTTAAGAGACGGGGGGGGGAAAGGAAAAAAATCACGTGATCCAAATCTTAAGCTGGTTAGAACGCAATGGCCTCTCCCTTCACTTTCGCTTGGCTGAGTACTGTAGTCAAGTTAGAGAGGCTCTTACCTGCAAATCATCTGTTGAAATGCAGTACTACAAATCCACACTTGTGAGAGTTTCCCTGATGTCGCTACTACTGTGGAATGGGGGCTGATACACTAGTTGGATGATGAAGAGGTCCGTGAACTTCGTGAATCATATGCAACAGTGTTTCCCATATGATTCCTTTGCAAGAGTGAGGGGAAACATGCTTTCTGCAAACAACCCCCGGTTGTTAAGAGGCCAAAAAACAGTAATGAGATGGATTTTTTAAAAATAATTTTGGTTTCATTTTTCAGCTTGGACCTATATAGTTTTTGAATATGTTGTTAATTGTATGTACCATGCAATACATGTAGCTACCATTTTTCTTGAAAGTTTTTTATTATTTTCCCTGGTTGCCTGGTCTAAATTTGTGCCCAGGAATCTGAGAAACAAGTAATCAAATTGGTATGGCCTTACCGTAGTTGTTGGGGTAAAGTTGCTTGATATTTTGCTCCTGGAGTTGCAGGATCATAGAATCACGTGTCTGAAGACAACATACAACGAGAACAAATGAAACTTAGCAACCAAATTGCATCCACTTATAGGTCTCACATCAAAATTGACACCGAACACTGAATACTTTCCCTTGGCAGGCTGTGGAGGAGGTGGAGCCTTATTATCCTTCACATTTTCGTCAGTGTAGAGCTTGTAAAATATCTTTGGAGGGTGGGGAAATGGAGAGACACCGAGCTCTTCTTCTGCACTCATCATACACCGTTGTACATTTTGGTATGGATCGTCATATTTGTTTACACTACTCATAGCATTATTGCGAAAAGAGGTAAAGGGTTGCTTACGCCACTGTGTGCATCTCAGGCTTCTCAGCATGGCCAGGGAACTGGATGTACAGGTTATTTTCCAAGCTCTAAAGCGGCTTATCTCAACGACTGAAGCTACTTGCAGCTCTGCTGCAGCTCTTGAACCGTTCGCTGAAAGATTAAAGTCGAACCTTTTCTCCTACAGAAGCCTTCTCAATGGCCCAGAATTCAAGCAGCTACTGGACTTAAGAGGAACTGCTACATGTGAACCTATTTCCATTGGGGATGACCCATGTCTTGCTCTTTATAGTGAATTCTGCTCTGAAGCTATCATTCTACTAGCCAAACTTGATGATCTGTTAAACATTTTGCATGAAGAAGATGAAAACGCGGGAGTCCTTCAAGCCAGTAGCTGGCCACCATCACCACCCAAGACATTGTTCAGCCTCTCAGATCAGAGAACGCTGTTCAGTGTGCTTGAATTTGTTGTTGGTCTTGGCCTGTACCCTTACCTCATGCCTGGTGTAGACAATTTCCTAAAGCTGAGGATGAAGCTAGCTGAATCGGTTCAGAAGGCCCCAAATGCTAGTCGGATTTGTAGGGACTCTAACTTATATAAGGTGTGCACTGTCCTAGTGAGATGCTTCAATAATCCTGTGATCGGCCCTGGTTTTCTCGCACGCCACCTCTCCGATGTTCTAGCTGCGTTGATCCAAGTGTCATACGCTCCTCAAGGTTTGAAGAACGATGTCGCCAACCACAGCCAAATTGCTAAAGGATGTCCACCTGGGGATATATCTGAGGGGAAGCAAGCCTTTCACCTGGAGTCCATCAGAGACCGCTCTTTGATGCTGCTGGGTGAAGTGTTGGAGAGGACGTACCAACCCCTCGTGGTGAAGACCCTTCTGATTCTCCAGGGAATCTCATCTGGTGCGAGCCAAGCTCGAGGTGCCTCCATGGGTCAAACGAGTCCTAAGTGGTTGCAAAAGGCATGTGGACGGTTGCTGTCTGAAAGATTGATGGGAAAGAACGGAGTTCACAATGTTATAACTGGCATCATGGAGTCCACAGGTACAAGAGATGTATACAGGACTGCATGATATAAAGGGTTAGTGATTTTGCATGTTTGCATCACAGCATATTTTGTCCCCCCCCCCCCTCCCCCTCTACTCATATGCCATCCACGGGATACTATTAACTTGTCTGTGTATACGATACTGTAGAAGGTGTTGTCATGGCAATCCTAGGGTCATTTGCGCATGATCCTGGGACCACGGTTCCAACTCGAGGCTTTCCCCCTATGTAGGATTGGCTAAGGGCTAGGGCAAACTCTGGGGCTAGGGCTAGGGCAAACTCTGGGGCTAAGTCTAGGGATAGGGCTAAGTGTAGGGCTAGGGCAACTATAGGGCTAAGTCTAGGCAACTATAGTGCTAAGTCTAGGACTAGGACAAACTATAGGGCTAGGGCTAGGACAAACTATAGGGCTAGGGCAAACTATAGGACTAGGGCTAGGGCTAAATCTAGGGCTAGGACACACTATAGGGCTAAGTCTAGGCAACTATAGGGCTAAGTCTAGGACTAGGACAAACTATAGGGCTAGGGCTAGGACAAACTATAGGGCTAAGTCTAGGGCTAGGACAAACTATAGGGCTAGGGCTAGGGTTAAATCTAGTGCTAGGGCTAGGACAAACTACAGGGCTAAGTCTAGGGCTAGGACAAACTATAGGGCTAAGTCTAGGCAACTAGGGCTAAGTCTAGGGCTAGGGCTAGGACAAACTATGGCTAGGACAAACTATAGGGCTAGGGCTAGGACAAACTATAGGGCAAGTCTAGGGCTAGGACAAACTATAGGGCTAAGGCTAGGGCTAAATCTAGGGCTAGGACAAACTATAGGGCTAAGGCTAGGGCTAGGACAAACTATAGGGCTAAGTCTAGGGCTAGGGCTAAATCTAGGGCTAGGACAAACTATAGGGCTAAGTCTAGGGCTAGGACAAACTATAGGGCTAGGGCTAAATCTAGGGCTAGGACAAACTATAGGGCTAAGTCTAGGGCTAGGACAAACTATAGAGCTAAGTCTACTGCTAGGGCAAACTCTGGGGCTGAGTCTAGGCTAGGGCTAAGTCTAGGGCTAGGGCAAACTATAGGGCTAAGTCTAGGGCCAGGACAAACTATAGGGCTAGGGCTAGGGCAACTCTAGGGCTAAATCTAGGGCTAGGACAAACTATAGGGCTAGGGCTAGGGCAAACTCTAGGGCTAAGGCTAGGACAAACTATAGGGCTAAGTCTAGTGCTAGGGCAAACTATAGGGCTAGGGCAAACTCTACGGCTAAGGCTACTAGGGCAAACTATAGGGCACGGTAGAGCTTGGTGACCCCAATGCTGAACATGACATCATTGGATATGCAGAATTCATAGAGGATTGTTGCTTTTGTCTGCGTGGAGGTGGGACAAGGGGAGGGGGGACGAGGGGAGGGGGTGAACGAGCATGTGCTTCTCTGAAGAGGTCAGGGAGTTTCGCCCCAAGATTATTTTATTAATTTCTCTGAGGTCAATTTTGGAGTGTCAAAATGATTTCAAATTCTTGAGGGAAGGGAAGTGGGATGAACCGGACTCCAGGGCACCTCCTCCTCTCCCCCCCTCCCCCTTCTGGTTGAAACTCTGGATATGTTTTGCTGAGACAGCCTCGTGGAGAGTGATGAGTGTGTGGTGATGTGATCCACTCTTGAAAGTGATAGTGTAGCTTTGCACCGATACCTGCGGGGCTCTGCTAAGTGATGAGGAATGTTATGCATGCACATCCACTAGGCCAGTCACCGTCTGGTGATGCTCGCTGGCGAAAGTGCAAGGCTGTGGCCAGGGTGCTAGCTAATCCACTCTCTCTGCAGTGCTCAGTGGAGGACTACTACTCCATAGTGTGTCCACAGGCAAGTCATGGGGATAACTATGGCGATGGTTGTTGTGGTGGTGATGGTGGTGGCTGTGATGGTGATAGTGAAGGTTGCGATGATAATGGTGATGGTGGTTGTGATGGTGGTGATGGCTATTGTGGTGGTGGTAATAGTGGTGGCTGTGATGATGGTGATAGTCAAGGTTGCGATGATAATGGTGATGGTGGTTGTGATGATAGTGATGATGGTTGTTGCTGTGATGGTGGTGGAGATGGCGGTGGTGGTAATAGTGGTAGTTGTGATGATGATGGTGGTGATGGTGGTGGTGGGTGACAATGTTTGTAATAATAATGATGTTGTGTGTTTTGAGATATTTTACACCGCTACAGTTGTTAGTGGAAGTTCTACAAACATCCTCTCGAAGTGAGGAGAGGTTGACAATAGCAATGGAAGCCCTATCCCTCATGATGGGCCAGAACAGGGAGGTGGCTGACACCTACCTCTTCCACCCTCTTGTGCATCCACTTGCCTGCCTGTGTGGTGGTGAGTTACATAAGGGACCATGTGCCACGCATTTCTCATGTTGATATGGTGGTGTTGCATAACTTAATTTCACACTGTCTAAGTAGTTTCACTCTGTGTAACAACATTATTGACACTTCACAAGTGGTATGAGACACACATTCAGATAACATGGGCTACATTTAGAACTTGGTTTAGGGGAAAGGGGCGGTTCTGTTTAGTTACTTGTGGGTGGAGTCAAAGCTCCTTATGAAACACCTCAATTTAGGGGCACTGAGGGATGCACATTCAGCAATAATAGGCTTGTATGATGTATGAGGTGTGTGTATCTTGCTTCTGAGCATGTGCAGTAATAATAGGCTTGTATGAGGTGTGCTTCTGAGCATGTTCAGTAATAATAGGCTTGTATGAGGTGTGTATCTTGCTTCTGAGCATGTGCAGTAGTAATAGGCTTGTATGAGGTGTGTGTGTCTTGTTTCTGAGCATGTGCAGTAGTAATAGGCTTGTATGAGGTGTGTGTATCTTGCTTCTGAGCATGTGCAGTAGTAATAGGCTTGTATGAGGTGTGTGTGTCTCGCTTCTGAGCATGTGCAGTAATAACAGGCTTGTATGAGGTGTGTATTACAATGAGGTTGCCAGTGACTATTAAAATTAAGCAGACAGTCACGCTGTCATAAATCTGCCATGTCTTGTCTGAATGCTGGGTATGCATTTCTTGTCAGTACAGGAGATATGAATGCTTTTAATAATACACATCCGTGAAACCTTGAGGAAAGGGGGGACGGTTCGGCAAGGGTGGACAAATGCCCCTCTCTACCATCTCATAAATATCGCTCTTGGTAACAATGTGAAACATTCGTTCGCACTAAGTATGTGTGACATTTACAATTTACTTGAGTTAGTATCGCCGTGTAAATTAGGTTTATGGCTAGTTGTATGTAACATTGTTTTTAATTAGGGCAGCATGAGGTGATGGCAAGGACAAGGACAGCCTCGGAGGTTGAGGTGTGCATTGGCAATCTGCATAAGGTATCTATCTATCTATCTATCTATCTATCTATACAAAGAGCAGTAATTTTATTATTAATTTTTAATTGACAAAAAATTAACATCACATTTAACAAAAGATAAACCTGCATGTTTTCCTTGATAGCAATACAACTTGAGCAATTGAAGGAGACGGGGGTGGAGTCAAGGGATGCACATTCAGTAATAATAAGCTTTATGAGGTGTGTGTGTCTTGCTTCTGAGCATGTGCAGTAATAATAGGCTTGTATGAGGTGTGTATTGCTTCTGGATGGAGGAAAAGCTGGGGTGTGAGGATGGGCGGGTTGGACGGGAGCACAAGCACGTAGAATCAGAACGCAATTCAATTTATTTTTTGATTGCTGTTGTCTGAAGCGCTGGTGTCATGTGGTTTGGTGAAGTTATTGCATGTACATACATGTAGGCTGGTACTTTCAATCTGACTTCATCCTGTACATGTAGGTATGCACGGCTGCTGAGCCCTCGTCGGAGATACTGACCTCCCTTTTCCCATACGCACCTCTCTTCTTTGGATTGTGGAGATCGGCCCCTCAAAGGCTCCACGCAAGGTTACATTGTGACAGCGGGATTGTAGATATGGTGGCCTGTCTGCACTTGGTAACCTTATCTGCACAGGAGGAATCTCCACACTACACATGTAGGGTTTCATGGGAAGAGGGGCTAGAACTAGAGGATTCTCCCGGCAGAAGTCCCTCTCCCTTCCTCCAGAGATAGAAAGATGGTTGACTAACTAGCTGTACTGCCATGCTAGTTGGTGTGTAGTCCTACCTGTACTGCCATGCTAGTTGGTGTGTAGTCCTACCTGTACTGCCATGCTAGTTGGTGTGTAGTCCTACCTGTACTTCCATGCTAGTTAACTTTTAAAGCATATTGGTGTGATACTTGTATACATGTATGTATTTAAGAAGGCTATAAGCAGGGCTAAAGGTAGGAACATTCCAACCCCTCCCCGAGAACTCCCTAGACTGTAATGGGATGATCTGCTTGATCTGCCTTCTAGTATGCATTTCTCTCCCCTTCCCCTCCAACTGAAAATCTATATAAAATCCTAAGTTGCTCACTTATAATGAACCTAACATTCTTGAGTGCGGTGAATTCAAAGATTCAACGCAAATATTCAACATGATGCAAGTAAAAATATGTGTTGGAATGGTTCTCTTCACTTTGTAAAAAACTTGCGGGCATTGAGACAAGAGCGACGACGTCCCATGACCTGCCGTCCTCTCACCTCATTTCCATTCATTCCCCATTGCATTTACTCAAGAGAGCTAGTTCTTCAGCCTCAGTTTGAGTGTTCCACTGTATTGCATTGCCTGGTGATGTGTTGCATACATACCTGGTGATGTGGTGTAGGCATACCTGGTGATGTGGTGCAGACATACCTGGTGATGTGGTGCAGACATACCTGGTGATGTGGTGCAGACATACCTGGTGATGTGGTGTAGGCATACCTGGTGATGTGGTGCAGGCATACCTGGTGATGTGGTGCAGGCATACCTGGTGGGTGATGTGGTGCACCTGGTGATGTGGTGTAGGCATACCTGGTGATGTGGTGCAGACATACCTGGTGATGTGGTGCAGACATACCTGGTGATGTGGTGCAGACATACCTGGTGATGTGGTGCAGACATACCTGGTGATGTGGTGCTTACATACCTGGTGATGTGGTGCAGACATACCTGGTGATGTGGTGCAGGCATACCTGGTGATGTGGTGCATACATACCTGGTGATGTGGTGCAGACATACCTGGTGATGTGGTGCATACATACCTGGTGATGTGGTGCAGGCATACCTGGTGATGTGGTGCAGACATACCTGGTGATGTGGTGCATACATACCTGGTGATGTGGTGCAGACATACCTGGTGATGTGGTGCAGGCATACCTGGTGATGTGGTGCAGACATACCTGGTGATGCGGTGCAGGCATACCTGGTGATGTGGTGCAGGCATACCTGGTGATGTGGTGTAGGCAGACCTGGTGATGTGTGTAGACATACCTGGTGATGTGGTGCAGGCATACCTGGTGATGTGGTGCAGGCATACCTGGTGATGTGGTGCACCTGGTGATGTGGTGTAGGCATACCTGGTGATGTGGTGCAGACATACCTGGTGATGTGGTGCAGACATACCTGGTGATGTGGTGCAGACATACCTGGTGATGTGGTGCAGACATACCTGGTGATGTGGTGCTTACATACCTGGTGATGTGGTGCAGACATACCTGGTGATGTGGTGCAGGCATACCTGGTGATGTGGTGCATACATACCTGGTGATGTGGTGCAGGCATACCTGGTGATGTGGTGTAGGCATACCTGGTGATGTGGTGCAGACATACCTGGTGATGTGGTGCATACATACCTGGTGATGTGGTGCAGGCATACCTGGTGATGTGGTGCATACATACCTGGTGATGTGGTGCAGACATACCTGGTGATGTGGTGCAGGCATACCTGGTGATGCGGTGCAGGCATACCTGGTGATGTGGTGCAGACATACCTGGTGATGTGGTGCAGGCAGACCTGGTGATGTGGTGCATACATACCTGGTGATGCGGTGCAGGCATACCTGGTGATGTGGTGCAGACATACCTGGTGATGTGGTGCAGGCATACCTGGTGATGTGGTGCAGACATACCTGGTGATGTGGTGCAGACATACCTGGTGATGTGGTGCAGGCATACCTGGTGATGTGGTGCAGGCATACCTGGTGATGTGGTGCAGACATACCTGGTGATGTGTGTAGACATACCTGGTGATGTGGTGCAGGCATACCTGGTGATGTGGTGTAGGCAGACCTGGTGATGTGGTGCAGGCATACCTGGTGATGTGGTGTACCTGGTGATGTGGTGCAGGCATACCTGGTGATGTGGTGCAGGCATACCTGGTGATGTGGTGCAGACATACCTGGTGATGTGGTGCAGACATACCTGGTGATGTGGTGCAGGCATACCTGGTGATGTGGTGCATACATACCTGGTGATGTGGTGCAGGCATACCTGGTGATGTGGTGCAGGCATACCTGGTGATGTGGTGCAGGCATACCTGGTGATGTGGTGCAGGCATACCTGGTGATGTGGTGCAGACATACCTGGTGATGTGGTGCAGACATACCTGGTGATGTGGTGTAGGCAGACCTGGTGATGTGGTGCATACATACCTGGTGATGTGGTGCAGACATATCTGGTGATGTGGTGCAGGCATACCTGGTGATGTGGTGCAGGCAGACCTGGTGATGTGGTGCAGGCATACCTGGTGATGTGGTGCAGGCATACCTGGTGATGTGGTGCAGGCATACCTGGTGATGTGGTGCAGACATACCTGGTGATGTGGTGCAGGCATACCTGGTGATGTGGTGCATACATATCTGGTGATGTGGTGCAGACATACCTGGTGATGTGGTCTGGTGATGTGTTGTAGACATACCTGGTGATGTGGTGCATACATACCTGGTGATGTGGTGCAGGCATACCTGGTGATGTGGTGCAGGCATACCTGGTGATGTGGTGCAGGCATACCTGGTGATGTGGTGCAGACATACCTGGTGATGTGGTGCAGACATACCTGGTGATGTGGTGTAGGCAGACCTGGTGATGTGGTGCATACATACCTGGTGATGTGGTGCATACATACCTGGTGATGTGGTGCAGACATACCTGGTGATGTGGTGTAGGCAGACCTGGTGATGTGGTGCATACATACCTGGTGATGTGGTGCATACATACCTGGTGATGTGGTGTAGACATACCTGGTGATGTGGTGTAGGCATACCTGGTGATGTGGTGCAGACATACCTGGTGATGTGGTGCAGACATATCTGGTGATGTGGTGCAGGCATACCTGGTGATGTGGTGCAGGCATACCTGGTGATGTGGTGCAGACATACCTGGTGATGTGGTGCAGGCATACCTGGTGATGTGGTGCATACATATCTGGTGATGTGGTGCAGACATACCTGGTGATGTGGTCTGGTGATGTGTTGTAGACATACCTGGTGATGTGGTGCAGACATACCTGGTGATGTGGTGCAGACATACCTGGTGATGTGGTGCATACATATCTGGTGATGTGGTGCAGACATACCTGGTGATGTGGTGCAGACATACCTGGTGATGTGGTGCAGACATACCTGGTGATGTGGTGCAGACATACCTGGTGATGGTGTGCAGCCAGGGTGTGGTGCATACAAGCCTTGACTATCTATGCATTCTTATTGCTTCTCTAATCTTCAGCCAGCAAAGTGAAGGGATTCTTGAGCGAGTCTTGAGTGCAGCGTCGAACGATGAAGTCGTCCAGTTCTTGTGTGCGGTGTCTTTTATTTCCCGAGCGACATCTCACGAGTTCAAGATCCTTGATCAGTCCCTCTTCTTCTCATACACGGGCGATCCTCCGAAACTCACCATGAAGCAGTCAACTGAAGCCCCGAGGATGGACACCATAGAAGCATCTGCTCACTATGTCATCAAACTATTTCAGACCAGTCTCAGATCGAGGAAACTCATCGGACAGTTTTTCGAAGAGTGCATGACCCAGCTTGCCATCATAATCAGTAAAGATGCCAAGTTGGAATTCGATTACCTCTCAGACCATTCAAAAAGTCTAGATTCATGTTCTCCGTCGAGCTCGGCTCTGTTGGCGTGTGAACATGCCCTTCCCAAGTCTGGTGTGGAATATCTGAGTGATGCGGGGACTCTTTACATCACTGCAGCTCTCTGTGAAAACTGTAGCGATGTGGTTCTACGAGAGTCGAACATTCCTTCCGTGCTTGGAGTGTGCAAGACCATTATCGAGTGCCATGCAACCACTGCGAGTCGGCGAGGAAATACCGGTGAAGTTCGGCTGGCTCCTGGACAGTCTGGCCGCGTAGAGCTCACAGGAGGTCCAGTGACGTTGAGTATTTGCTTCGGGTTAGTCTCAGCTATCCTGGGAGGGGCCAAAACAGTGAGTTACATATACTCTGTGGTATTTGTACACTACATATACTGTAGCAGGAGATTTGTATACTCATGTGCATAAATAATGATTGTATTCCAACAAGTTGGAGGAGAAGGGAATATTTCCACACCATCTTATTTATTAAGGGAAAGTTGTTAACTAGATGCTAGAAATCAAGTGACCTCCATCTGACCTTCAGTTATACCATTCTCTGCGTTGGCGATCTCACAAGGATTCTTGCTTGTCTCTCCCTAGAAATTGGTTACTTGCATACATATAGACAGCAGGACGGTGGCCATGGAAGTCGGAATCCGCCAAGGAGTGTGTAACAACTCACCTGCCGAATCAACTAGCCCTGAAAATGGATGGCGCTCAAGTGTCGTACCCATACCCGGCCGTCGGGTCGAGGAGCTGCTTGACTCGACGTGCTTAATCACAAGCTTTCATCTCAGGCTGCGCTCCACACTCGTACCAGCATGCTCAGTGGTGGCTCTTCTCAGGCACTCTTTGCATGACTACTAATTGGGTCTAGAGTTTGTGCAATTATTATGTATGTATCTCATTACAGTGCTTAATAGACAGGGCACCTGCTGTAGTATACTAGACACCAGTGTCATGGCTCCTTTGAATTTACCAAAAAGTATTCTTGTGTTGAGTATACTATACATTGAAGAGGGGGGGGGGGGGGGAGTTTTAATTATGTAGGTTATGCTGCTAAAAACGTATTAATTCATTAATGTAGGTTAAGCTGCTAAAAACATTTTAATTAATGTAGGTTAAGCTGCTAAAAATGTTTTTATTTATTTATTTAGGTTATACCGCTACAAAAGTTTAATTAATGTAGGTTATACCGCTATAAAAGTTTAATTAATGTAGGCAGGGTTTCATTTAGATTATTGTCCAAGGGGGGGGGGGGGGGGGGCAACTGGAGGAATCTGGATATTAAGGGGGGGCATGATGGTTAAAGATGTGACAAAGTTTCTAATGAATTTTAATAATAAAATTTCCAAGGGGGGGGGCAGCTATCTACGTCGCCCCCCCCCCCCCCCCCCCCCCCCCCCCCCCTAAATGAAACCCTGGTAGGTTATACCGCTACAAAAAGTTTTATTAATGTGGGTTATACTGATACAACTATGGGTTATGCTGTACAAAAAGTTTTAATTAATATACCGCTACAAAATGTTTTAATTGTGTAGCTAAAAGAATTTATTGGTGTAGGTTATACAGCTACAAAAAGTTTTAATAATGTAGGTTAAACTGCTACAAAAAAAAATTTAATGTAGGTTATCTGCTACAAAAAGTTGTAATGGTGTAGGTTATCTGCTACTAATTAATTTATTGGTGTATAATATACTGCTAAAAAGTTTTACTTAATTTATTAACCTACATTAATATAGGTTAAACTGCTACAACTGCTACAAATTTAAAGTTTTAATTAATTTATTAATGTAGGTTATCTGCTACAATGATGTAGGTTATCTGCTACTAATTAATTTATTGGTTATCTGCTACAAAAAATTTCAATTAATTTATTGAAGTAGGTTAAACTGCTACTGCTAGTGTTTGATTTCAATGCTACAATGCTATGCATACATGTGATTAACAGGAGACTAGAGGGAATCGTTGATACTTTATTACTTTATTTACCCTGTCCATTTGTGATGTGTACTATCCTGGAATCATCCAGCCCTTGCCCTATCCTCTCTTTAGCGATAGCATTAACCCTATCCTAGCCATAGCCCTAATCTTAGCCTAGTCATAGCCATAATCTTAGCCTTAACCCTATCCTAGCCATAGCCCTAATCTTAGCCTAGTCTTAGCTATAGTCTTAGCTATCCTAGCCATAGCCCTAATCTTAGCCTAGTCATAGCTATAGTCTTAGCCTACTGTACCTATTGCCTAGTCATAGCTATAGTCTTAGCCTACCTATTGCCTTAACCCTATCCTAGCTAGTCTTAGACTAGCCCTAAGCTTAACCCTATTCTCTCCTTAGCCCTAGCCTAACCCATAGCCCTATCCTAGTCCTAGCCCCAGTCAGTATTGTAAATGGGCAACAGCTTTGGATGATCCTCCCAAAAGGTCCATGGCTCCACTGAACTTGTATTATTTCTACTTCAGGTTGATAAAGACTACAGATCTCTTTTGACGTCTATGAGGCCATCTCTGGACTACATAGCAACAGATTATCCCATTGCAGAGCTCTGTGCTATGGCTGGTGATATGAGCATATGCATCGGCACCCTGGGAGCCGTGTGGTTCGCTGAAGCTGAAGAACGGGCCTCTAATGTCAAAACAGCAAAGAAAATCTTGAAGAAGGCGAAATCTGAAGTGAAGCGGATTTTAACTCATGGCAAGAATGAGGGAGGTCCGGGAAGTGATGGCAACAAAAGTGCGCCTTTATTGTTAGTGGAAGAAATAGATTGTGAACAAGCTTCTGTTTTGAGTCCATTTCAAAGTGCATTGAGAGATTTGAGGGAGAATCTGGTGCCTGTTCGAGGACATGCGCTGATCTCACTGACAAAACTCATCTCTTCAAGGGACAAAGAAACGCTGACAAAGTCGTCTTTCTTGCTGGAAAGATTTAAAGAGAACCTTTCTCACAGTGACTCCTACGTCTACCTGCCTGCCATAAATGGACTCGTCGCTTTAGCGCTATCATCGGCCCAACCTTTCTCCGAGAACGTCGTGAGGACACTTTGCCAAGAATACGGTGGTTTAGCAGGTCGACCTGATCCCTCTGCGGGATGCCAGTACGACAGAGAAACGGGTCAGCAAGGAGGGAGACCGCTTCTTGCTAGCAGCAGCAGACATAGTGTGGAAGTAAGGATGAAACTAGGAGAGGCTCTTGTGAAAGTCTTCCGTGAGCTTCGGGACATGCTGCCACATTACCTGGAGGATATCGTAGCCTCACTTTTGACGACTGTGAGAGATGCAGAGCCTCTCCTCCGGGCTAGCTCTCTGTCAAACATTGCCGAGATATGCAGCGTGGGGACATTGATATTCACCCCTTTAATTATCGAGGTATAATAAGAAGTAAATACTTGTGAATATTTGCGTTTGAGTGTATAATTATAGCACTGCTTATTTAGTTCTCAAATCTGAGAATCGGCCATTATTTTTAATTTTTTTAATTTAATTTATGCATGTGTGTGATTTATGCATGTGTGTGTGATTTTGATGATGATATTCAGAATGCAAATACAATAATTTACAGTTTGGTATAAGAATCAGCTGCATTAAGGGGGGAATAATGTCAAAAAAATACACCTCGACAATACCCATCATATTTTCCACCCACTACCCTCTATCAACATAATTTTTGTACCAAAATGTAGCTTAGAAGATAAGCTATTTAATGATGTATTTAACTTTTGTCATATATATTTTTTATGCCAAAGTGTCAGCCAGTCCACAAATTAAAAATACATTAATAATGCTAAGTGGCTGCTAGGTGGTTTATGGTAAGAGTACATGTAGTAGTTTCACCTAAACTATTTGAATAAGTATGATAATGCACCACAGGAGAGGGGGGGAAATCCCATACAAACCACATGCAAGATATGCTGGTCTATACCCAACACATTCTCATAACAGTGAAAATAAAATAATTTAGGTTAAAGAGCACACAATAAGCATTCTGGTGATATATAAATTATGGAGTTTGGGTGAGAAATGAGGGAGAAATTTGTGGAAATATGTGGAAATTCTTCTAATCTAATGCGACGCGATTCTTCTTCACACTTGCTGGGTTTCTAATGAAAATAGTGAGTGCAAAAGCTGTCGTAACTGCATCATAGAATCTTCAAATGTTCTGAAACTTGGAATATGACTTCTATATGAGCAGAGACACCATTTAAAATAGTTGTTTAAAAAAAGTGAAAGTTAGCATTTTGACATTATTCCCCCCTTAATATTCCCCCCTTAAGGCAAGCAAACTAAAGCTAAGTATACAATGGAACTTACGGCAAATATGTCCATCCAAGCACCTTATATGTACTCTCAATGAACTATCAGTTGACATAATAACATTAAAATCACCTCAATAATCAATCAAATTGTATTCACTCGACGTTTCGCCAATGTAGATGAAGGCTAGAGCATCTAGTCGAAACGTCGAGTGAATACAATTTGAAGTTGATTATTGAGAAGGCTATTAATATGTATATATATATTTTTAAGTTAAGTAACATTTTAGGCCATTTATACCTGAAGTATATACAGTTTTGTGACTGTTATGATGATCTAGCAATGTACTGCTCGGTATGTGTGGTATATTAAACATTTAAAAATAATTAAGTGAATGTTGTCTTAGGCGGGACTAATCCATTTCTGGGACATTTTTTTAATTCGTTCATAACTTTTTTGTTCTATATACTATGATGTTGAAATTAGTACCAAAATGCTGCTCATTCAGAGAGCTTTCCAATGTTATTTAGTTGACCTAGCGCCATCCTCGTCAGAGTTGTGGACAGTTGTGGACACCAAGGTGATTTCACATTATTGCACTTTACTCAACACCTGTGTGAAAGCTCTTTTCATACTCTTTCATTTGAATAGAAAGAATCCACTAAAAAAATCTATGGGGGAGATATTAGCCCTGGAATGTTGCTAATCATGAGCAAAACACTGACCTTTCTTAAAAATCCATTTTACAAGTTATGATGTTTTCATCTACATGTCTGTGGGTTCTCTAAGTGCTGTCAAAATTGTAAGTGGTTATGTCAAATGATATTAAAAGTTGATATAGCAAAGCATGGCCCAGTTATGTGCAGACAAACTTGAAATAACTCATTTTGAGATAACGGCTCTTGAAAAAAGTACATTATTATGTTCTCTATCTTCCTTTCAGGTTCGTAACTTCGAATTTATGTAGTCAATAGCATGGACAAAAGTGTGTATAACTTTGCAGTGAAGGCTCTGAAACTTGAAATAGAAATACTACATGAACTATACTATAGAATGAATAAATATCTTTTTTTTTATTTTAATTTGGAACAAATGGATTAGTCCCGCCTTAATTGGCCAATCGTTTAGTTTTCCACATCTGAACATTTAGTGTCTGGGGTTCCACTTCTAGCAAACAACAATTCAAATAGTGAGGGGAGTCTACACCCGCATGATCCATGATCTTGTGTACACTTGCATGGCTTTGGGATATCTGTGCATTGCTTATGGTTGCAACTTCACTTTTATCTTGCAGGTATTAAGTTGTGTGGCACACATCTTGAAGTCTGACATGGAGGGAAGAGTTAGGCAGGCAGCTCTTTTGGTGCTTAAACATATCATCAAGGGGGCACAGGCCGTAGCATTGCAGGTACCTAAAGATTGATGCATGTGGGCATCAGGTACTGCAGAGTACATATCATATGGGGACACACACTGGATCACTGGGTTGAGGCAGGTTGATGTAGGTTGATGGTAGCTCTATGGGGGGACACACTAGACCAACATCACAATAGTTGAATTAAGTTGACAAGAGCATGGGCACACATCTCACTGGGTTGAGGCAGATTGAAGTAAGTTGACAAGAGTTTTATTGGGACACACACTGCATCAACATCACAATGGGTCAAGGTGAGTTGACAAGAGCTTTATGGACACACATCACACTGGGTGGAGGCAGGTTGAAGTAGGTTGACAATAGCTCTATTGGAACACACACTGGACCAACCTCACACTCCGGTTGAAGTAGGTTGACAATACATGGGTGGAGGCTGGTTGAAGTAGGTTGACAATAGCTCTATGGGGACACACACTGGACCAACATCACGCTGGGTGGAGGCAGGTTGAAGTAGGTTGACAATAGCTCTATGGGGACACACACTGGACCAACATCACGTTGGGTGGAGGCAGGTTGAAGTAGGTTGACAATAACTCTATGGGGACACATTGATTACAAGTGTGCAACCTTCTCTATAATAATTATGATGATGTAATAATAATTGTGTAGGATTTGAGTGAACAGTTTCTTGAAATATATCGGCTTCTGAAGCAAGTGGAAAGCACTGAACAAGATGAGCTAACCCGCGCACATGCTCAGGCTGCACTTGGTGAATTGGATACAGTCATGCGGACTTTTATCTTCTCCGAGGAGAGGAAACTTGAAAAGAAAATCACAATATTAAATTAAGTAACCCATTATGACAAAGCACCTTATCACTCTTATTGCAAATTCTTCTTGTGTTATTAATATGTATTTGTGTGTGTGTGTGTGTGTGTGTATCCTTGCGGAGCTATTGTCCCCTGTGCAAATTATGTGCGTTCTTATGGTGATCTTTCAAAGGTAGGCAAATTTTCAACTAAATTATAATTTGTTCAGGGTCTGCCCCCCCCCCCATCCCTTCTACCCTACCCAAGTGATTTTTGCAAGCAATATTTCTAGAGAGACCTGCTAATGCTACTTATTACATAACCCAAGAATAAACCCTAACACAACACCGAGTCAGAAGGCATAAAAGTGTGCACGCTATAATGGTGGTCATCAACCTACGACGATTCACAAGAACATGGTATATATTTGGGATGTAAACAGTTTGAACTCAATTGAAGTTTTTATTTTAACACCTACTTAGTAGGTGCAAAAAAATACTAAATTCTATTTTGTTAGGAACTAACCTCCAAATATTTTAACCGCTTTTTATATAATGTATATAGCACTTGGAGAGATAGAACCTATTCCTTGTGGTATCTAGCTATATGGAAAACGGCTATATATATGAACTAGAAATAGATTGTGCTGCACAATGTATCAATCAATTCATGGATTGGATGGTGATCTATAGACTTCAGCACATTAACACCTAATCTGTATCTATTGCAACAGAATCTGATGATCTAGGGGGGAAAGTGTAATATTGTTTGTTTTTTACGGGGACTTATTGACCACAGACTGGCAATAGTGTCGTGCTGTATATCTATAATTATACATGAAGCAGGCTAATCCCTAGTATCAGTTTCATGGTAGAAGGTGCAACTGACAAAAATATTACTGTTGCTGTGCTTGTCAGCAGAAAGGTGCTGTATGTTTCATAAAGGGTCTATATACATGCAGTAATTGACCTCACAAAAAATTGTGATCGACAAAGAGATTGTCAATCTTCCACATATATATACTCTGAGTAGAAATATAGCAATTCTGGAAATGCCTTGCTTATCCAGTCAATGCTGGAGCACAACAGGCGAGTATAGAAGACAGACATCATTGTTGCACAAACACTTTTTGCAGAAGCAGATTGCAATATTCTCTGCTTAGGCAGCTATTCAGTGGAAATCAAATGGAGTCAAGATTATCAAAATATGCATGGGTTGTGTATTCCAATGGTTAAAGATGTCAGAGTATATGACAGCTATAACCACTAGAATCAGCAAGAATTAAATTTGCTCTCTTTTTTGTTACGACAAAGTCAGAGGTCAGAGTTCAATTATGTGGCTTCTGCGATCGCTACAGCAACTACTATTTGCCACGGAATTCCTCTCACTGTTTTAGACTGTGTTTGGGAATAATCACTAATGAGAACTCAGAAAATGACACCGTTCCCTGGATTGGCCAGCATACTCTACCAGTATCCGTGAAAGTTAAAAAATTACTTCCAAGAAATAATATATATATATAACAGATTATAATTATTTTCTTAACACCGATTGTGATAATCACTGAATTTAATCTTGGATTTATTGGATTTATTGGATAAAAAGATCAGCTAAAAAAACGATCACAACAGCAGATTAGCCATCTAAGGAAAGGGAATTGCACATTTGTCATCTGCATATTGCGTATATATCTATAAATATACAGTGAATAGGCTATCAATGAATTGGCCGGATTTCTAGATTGGATGGAACATACATATTATAGCTGGAAGTGGGAATTGCGCAGATGCAAGAGCTGTATTGACAGCCAGAGGCATGTAGCAGTGGCCTTACAACAAGGGAGTACACAAGCTTAATGGCTAGGTATATCTGTCTCTGTGGACTGGGCAAGGGTGGAATGGACTCGTACTAAAGGGAATACGTGATGCCCCAAAACAAGATAGCTCAAAGGACACGTGCTATTTTTTATTTACACACACACACTCTGAAAAATGTCCACCTGTCAAATACACATATATATATAGCATGACATATACCCAGGGGGCGAAATAGGTTTAACAGCATGGCGTGCTGTAAAAGGTTGGCTGCCAAAAATCATATGTATATATATTTATAAACAAAATGTATATGGACAACCTTGTCAACAAGCTACTGGAAATCCGTAGGAAGCCTCTGAACAACATTAACCCTTGTACATGAATATCGCACTTTTGACATGATCAGTCATTGTGGTTTATCATTGTCCCATGAATGGAATTTAGTTCTAGCAACCCCAAAGTCAACTTGTACCAACTGACTACAGTAGCAACATTAATCTTTGTACCTACCTACTAATAGTCAAGGCACTCTTGGTAATTACTAGCATTGTACATGGTTGAATTAAAGCCCACTACCACATGGTATTTGTTTAGCTCCCTATAGAATTGGCAGGTGACTGTGCCTAGAGCTGGAGTTGACCATTGGTTTAGGTAAGTACATTAATTAAACCAGCTAGTGCTAGTGGTAGAGCACCTATCGCAACCCCCTACTTCCTGGCTCAAGTGCAGAAAGTATCGAGTCTGCCAGCAGGTTAAGTACAGCTGTTAAAAAATCATAGTAGCTGCTTTGCTGATAATAATGCTACAAGAAAATGCAGCAGTAGCTATCAAAGTTATGAGCCAGAAACCATAGCGGCAAATAAATTTCCACTAAATAACTTTTTTCTCCCATTATGTCAATTTATCTTGTAGGTATCTGATAGATGATGACTAGTTGTACAGGGAAAAGGGTGCTGGAGGGAGCCGTGTCTCTGGAACGACTGAAGAGAAAGTGCAAAGACATGCTTACAAACTACACCAAGTATGTCATATGTCAAGGACCTGCAATCAAACGACTGTTGAACATTCAGCTAACAACAGCCCCAAAACTTCTTGTAGCCATGACCTGTCGACAGGACAAGACCTACAAAAGGTTGCACTATGATGTAACCAAGGACTCATGGGTGGCAGAGAAGTCCCCCAAGTGGCATGCCAAATGCAGAAACTTGTACATCAATGAAAAGAGTTACAGACTAGCAGAAAAGAGGCATCCAGGAGCAAGCTGCACAATGCTGGCTCAGCCAGAATGCAGTACCTCAACCAAAATGTCCATCATTCCCAGCAGGCATCGCACAGCAGCATTTGATGCCAAGAGTACATATCATATGTAACAAAAGGTGGCTTAAAGGAAAGACACCTACAGCCAGGGTGTCAACAGAAACCAGCCAACAGACGATTGTTGAGAAAGCCAAGAAACTGAGTAGAGAGGACATTTTGCTAAGACTGATTGGGCAAGGACATGACATGGTCGCAAATGACATCATATCACATACCATGCATGAATGCATTCAAGGCAACACGAGTCCTGACTGGTAAATCTGCACAGAAGAATCTGTATGATGTGGCTTTGAATCATCTGGTGGAGCAGCTAGAAATATCCCTGTTCCTTTTAGGAGAAATGTGGCTTCCTGATCAAGTCCTTGCGGGACAACTACCAGGTGATTCTCCAGGAGCTAGAAGTAAAGACTGCAGACACGTATCACGTATAGGACCAAGAAGTCAAAATACCAATCTGCAGGCCCATGAAAAAGTGATGAAGTTTCAGCCCTCCTACGAATGATACAGATCATTGCTAGTGGGGGTGAAGTTGACATAGTCAACTTCATCGGCACTCATGAATGCAGCAAGACACCCCCATCACTGTTCAATGAAGATGAAACCATAAGAGCTGCAGGAACAAAGGCCTGTCTAGTTAAAGTCTTGAAGGAGGACACCAAAGTGAACACTACTCCTGATCTACCACTACAGAAGAGGAAGATGGCAGTCATAGTAGATGCTATGCATGCTGTTTGTCACTGGTCCTTCCACAAAGATTAAACATTTGGAGCTATTGCAGGGCGCTACAGAAACAATCTTCTGATAGATGTACCTGATGGCACGGCCATCATATATTTCTGCTGTGACAGGTACAACTCACTGAGCCTGAAGTCTTCAGAGCGGCAGCATAGGTACACCCAGTCACGACAACAAAGGCAGTTTGAAATCAGTGAGCAGTACAGAGAGACCCTGACCTGCAGGAGTTCTTCTCTGTATCTGCCAACAAAGCTGGACTTCTGAGCTTCCTGTGTTAGACATGGTGCTGAGAGGAGCAGCTTGCTCCAACCATAGGTTCGACCCGATTGTACCTGGGTGGTGGCTCCAAAGAAAAAACAAAGAGTGTACTGCTTACAGAGGGTACAGTCACTGATGTCACTGCTTTGGAGTCCAAACAAGTGGCTGATACTAGGGTCATACTGCATTCTGTGTACAATGTCCAGAACAAGAAGGTGGACAGAGTGATCATATGCTGCTGAAAGATTTGCCTGAACTATGGGTTCGAACTGCACAAGAGAGTTATCTACCAATCCATGAGATTGCTGCTACACTGGGACCTGCAAGCAGCCGAGGACTTCCCTTCATTGACAGTCTGAGTGGATGCAACATCACCAGCTACCCCTACTTTACTGGGAAGAAGGTGTGGCTAAACAGCAGCAAAACAACTGACATTTTGGCATTGGAAGACTTTGCAGATGATGATCAGGGTCCAGCTTGGATCACAGCAGATGTTATCAACCAAGCAAAGGAGCTCGTAGTCGCTGTATATACCAACAAGGGTGATGATTTCGAGGGCTCGGCCCTTGGAAGGCTCAGAGTTCACAAGTTCCTAAACAACAAGTCTACTCTCCTGAATTTGCTACCGCCCACAGATAATGCATTCCTACAACATCTCCACAGGAATGCATTCCTACAACATCTCCACAGAGAATGCATTCCTACAATATCTCAAATGTGCGGCATTAGCGACAGCAATCGACAAGAGTGCTCACATTTGCAAGCAGAGAGTTTAACCTTGTGAGGATTTTGGGTGGGCCATGGATGATTGAAGCTGGTACCAGTGCAATCCACATACCCAACCTGGCCACAGCAGATGATGCAGACAATCTCCTGTGGCTGCACTAAGGGCTGCAACAGAAACTTACTCATGTGCAAAGAAAAAACATAGCCTGTTATATAGGCTGTCGGTGTCAGGGATTGAAAAATAAGTGCAGCCATGCCCACTACACTGCCACATTCGACAGCAGCAGTGGATCGGAAAGCGATAACTAACAGCATCAATTTAGTTTAGACTTGTGTATTTTATTAGCTTTGTATAAGGCACATACATTATTCACCAAAAACAATTAAATACAGGATTGAGCGTGGATTTTGGACAATATTGTTTCCCCAAAAATATGCCTTGATATTGAGATGTAAACTGTTCAGAGAGTATTAACAATTTATTTGGTTTGTTGGAATTAAGTTTTTCCTTCAGCATTCTCAAGGAACACAGATAAACCATAATGACTAATTACCGCTAAGGTGAGATATTCACGTATATGGTCAGAGGCTTCCTACGGCTTTCCAGTAGCTTGTTGACAAGGTTGTCCATATTATACATTTTGTTTATACATAATTATATATACATATGATTTTTGCCAGCAAACCTTTTACAGCACGCCATGTCTGTTTTGGTTTTTTATCAGGTTTCGCCCCCTGGGTAATAGGGAAAGTTAGATGGAGTTAAGGAGGCCTCTTCATTGCATATATAGATGTAGCAAGCATGGCCTGGACATTTACACTCTCCAGCCATTGACCCATCTGGTCCTGTAGCTATTGCCCTTGCTGAAGCCCTCCTACTCCAGTGCTGATCCGGTGTCATCAAGACTTGCTGCTTCCCACCCCCTCCAAGAGGCAGTCTTCTTATCATTTCCTTACTTATGTCATAAGATGCACTAAGTTGCCAGATTAGGAACGCAGCCCACTATGTTCACCAAATTAGGTCGATAACATCACACACATTCCCTTGCGATGTTCCCTTTCTTCAATGTGCACATTATGAATATAGTACAGACAACAAATCTGTAGATATATATAATATAATATACCACAAAGTGAAAATAGAAAATAATATTAAAACTGCAAGTGATTGCATAAAATAGTGTATTTCATGTATATACTAAGACACGGCCATTCCTAACTCGCTTGGCCAGTGTTACTCTCTTCCTCGTCCTCCTCCTCCTCATCATCGTCATCGACACTATCTTCTTCATCCTCATTGTCAAAGGTATTGCCACCTCCTGAGGCCACTTTTTTCCAGTAATCGTCATATCCACTTGCACCACCACCATCATCATCATCATCATCGGTGTCATGTGACTGCTTGCCATAGGAGTAGGACTTAGCTGCATGGCAAATTTTAATATTAGAAACAGCAGTGAGTCGGGTACTTGTTAGCTCTAAGAGACTGACTCACTGGACATGCACAGTTCCTTAGTTTCCTTCATGGAGTAGCTGCACTTGGGACAGTTGATGGGCTCCCCCTTTAGATATTTGACTCCCTTCCTCCTTACGTGGTCGTCACAGTAGCATATCTTACAGCGCAGACAAGAATACTGACCAAGACGATTGCAAGATGCACCTACAGACACACAAAATGGTTAGAACAAACAACACATTTATCCTAATCCATTTGTTTCACTAACTGCCTCTCTTGTTGTTCCTATTATTGTTCAATAGGAAAAGGTTGCAAATGGATTTAATGAGAGTCCTTAAAATAATAAATAATATAAAAATAATAATACATGTAATAATAATAATAATAATAAAAAACTCTTAATTTGCACTAACTTAATTTGCACTAACTTTAACTAACTTACACTTGAAGCTCTCTCCTTCCAACTTTTGGCAGCTGGCCTGGTGTTCAAACTGGTCATCCTCACACAAAAAGCTGGAGCAGAATGAGCAATTGAAGATTCGCCCTCCGTGGTCCCACACACCCCGCTCACATTCCATGCACATGGCATCTACCAGGGGACACGTGCACGCATGTGATGTCAGACACTTGCGACTGTGACACACCCAACCCTCGCAGAAATCACAGATGGCGCCCTGGGAACAGAGAGAGAGAATGGTGACGATGGAGGTTGGTATTTTTGCTGATGGTGGCTTGATGATGGTAATGGTGTCTGGCTAGCGAGCATATTATAGATGGTAGTTGTGGTTTGTGGTCAACCAAGGTCATGAATAAATTCATAAGAAAATGGTTAGTATCTGTAAGTGACTATTACCACCAAGCCCATGCCAGTAGCAAAGCCTCCAGGATGCTTCACCACACAGTCTCCAGTTTTGGACATACACTTGCTCTTACCTACAACAACAACAACAACAACAACAACAACATCAACATCATTATCAGGAACTAGTCGACTTCCATAGACGGTGCAGAGACTGTGTAGAATAGATTTGTGTGTCTTAGTGACATTTCCTGGCCAGTGACATTACCTGGCTAGTGACATTACCTAGCTAGTGACATTACCTGGCCAATGACATTACCTAGCTAGTGACATTACCTGGCTAGTGACTAGCTAGTGACATTACCTAGCTAGTGACATTACCTAGCTAGTGACATTACCTGGTTAGTGTCATTACCTGGCCAATGACATTACCTAGCTAGTGACATTACCTAGCTAGTGACTTACCTAGCTAGTGACATTACCTGGCTAGTAACATTACCTGGTTAGTGTCATTACCTAGCTAGTGACATCACCTAGCTAGTAACATTACCTAGCTAGTGACATTACCTAGCTAGTGACATTGCCTGGCATAGCTTGTAACATTACCTGGTTAGTGTCATTACCTAGCTAGTGACATTACCTAGCTAGTAACATTACCTAGCTAGTGACATTACCTAGCTAGTGACATTACCTGGCTAGTAACATTACCTGGTTAGTGTCATTACCTAGCTAGTGACATTACCTAGCTAGTAACATTACCTAGCTAGTGACATTACCTAGCTAGTGACATTACCTGGCTAGTTACATTACCTGGTTAGTGTCATTACCTGGCCAATGACATTACCTAGCTAGTTACATTACCTGGCTAGTGACATTACCTAGCTAGTGACATTACCTAGCTAGTGACATTACCTAGCTAGTGACATTACCTAGCTAGTGACATTACCTAGCTAGTGACATTACCTGGCTAGTGACATTACCTAGCTAGTGACATTACCTAGCTAGTGACATTACCTGGCTAGTGACATTACCTAGCTAGTGACATTACCTGGCTAGTGACATTACCTAGCTAGAGACATTACCTGGCTAGTGGCTAGTGACATTACCTGGCTAGTGACACTACCTATGTAGCTAGTGACATTACCTAGCTAGTGACATTACCTGGCTAGTGACATTACCTGGCTAGTGACATTACCTAGCTAGTGACATTACCTAGCTAGTGACATTACCTGGCTAGTGACATTACCTGGCTAGTGACATTACCTAGCTAGTGACATTACCTAGCTAGTGACATTACCTAGCTAGTGACATTACCTGGCTAGTGACATTACCTAGCTAGTGACATTACCTGGCTAGTGACATTACCTAGCTAGTGACATTACCTGGCTAGTGACATTACCTGGCTAGTGACATTACCTAGCTAGTGACATTACCTGGCTAGTGACATTACCTGGCTAGTGACATTACCTAGCTAGTGACATTACCTGGCTAGTGACATTACCTGGCTAGTGACATTACCTAGCTAGTGACATTATCTAGCTAGTGACATTACCTGGCTAGTGTCATTACCTAGCTAGTGACATTACCTGGCTAGTGACATTACCTAGCTAGTGACATTACCTAGCTAGTGACATTACCTAGCTAGTGACATTACCTAGCTAGTGACATTACCTGGCTAGTGACATTACCTAGCTAGTGACATTACCTGGCTAGTGACATTACCTAGCTAGTGACATTACCTGGCTAGTGACATTACCTAGCTAGTGACATTACCTAGCTAGTGACATTACCTAGCTAGTGACATTACCTGGCTAGTGACATTACCTGGCTAGTGACATTACCTGGCTAGTGACATTACCTGGCTAGTGACATTACCTGGCTAGTGACATTACCTAGGTGACTAGTGACATTACCTGGCTAGTGACATTACCTAGCTAGTGACATTACCTAGCTAGTGACATTACCTAGCTAGTGACATTACCTAGATAGTGACATTACCTAGCTAGTGACATTATCAAGCTTCCATAAAACTAACTCTGATAATTAACAATGATTATCTTTACATAATGTTGCAGGTACATCACAAAGTTCCACATGCAGTGTTGAAACACTTTCATGTGCAGTTTTGAAGCACTTCCACATGCAGTGTTGAAGCACTTCCACATGCTGTGTTGAAGCACTTCCATATGCTGTGTTGAAGCACTTCCACATGCTGTGTTAAAGCACTTCCACATGCAGTGTTGAAGCACTTCCACATGCTGTGTTGAAGCACTTCCACATGCAGTGTTGAAGCACTTCCACATGCAGTGTTGAAACACTTCGACGTGCAGTGTTGAAAGCACATCCATGCAGGTTACTTACCACAGTGCACGCAGACGGGGAGTTTCTGGACACTGGAGCAGAAGTAACAAAATGCTCTGTTCTTCTGGCGCCTGCAACACCATCATAAAAAGGAGTGATCTGTTGTAACCTCATTACAATAAAGGAACGATAAAACATGCTCTAAGGAATAAGGAAGTATAATTCTAAGGAAGTATAAGTATAATAATAAAGTAAAGTAATCTAATTAAAAGCTAAAATTAATTAATAAAGGCATCACCTTAATAAAGGCATCAACTAATAATAGGTGTGATTTGGAGTAATACCACAACATATTAATAAAGGTGTGGTCTGAAGTCATCTTATCAAATATTCATGCAGAACAGGATGAGAGATGTCTCTCCCTCACTGACAACTGCTGCCAGGTTTCTGAGACCAATGAAATGAATATCGCAAGCTAGACGCAAACAGACAATGATACTGTGAGAGCGAATAGAACTGACATATTAGACTATGCGCGAAGTGCCCACCAAGTAAAGCACATAGCTATTCAAATCATGCCCATGATAGCAAGATTGAATGCTTGCTAAAGTGAATGAAATGTCTTATTCACAAGACATGGATTTACAAACCCAAACGGTGACACCTTGTGGCATACAGAAACTACTCCAAATACAACCTACAGGATCCGTATTACAATTTTCAAAATTCCTCATGGTTAATTAGCCCGTTAATTATTAATTTACCTCTGGCACTTGTCGCATTCCTTATCAGTCCGTCAGTCACGTCACGACAACAACAATAATAATAAATGCACAGTATTTTAACAATTCATTTTTTATTTTCCTAAAAGCCACCACCTGAGGAATGAGGAAACTAGAGGTCAGGCTTTTTATAGAGGTTTGACTCAACACATGGTTATTTCTATAATACAAGTTCTACTTGTAGTAAGTTTTAACTCACTATTAGAAGATTACACGGCTGTTGTACAATACTTCTAGTTTCAGATGACGCCCTGATATCCTTCTGCCTCTTTTTCTGCTTCTCAGCCTTCTTCCTGGCACCAGTTTTCTTCTTAGGCATGTTTAACGAATAGGTGCAGAATCGTCAACACCACAGTTAACGATCGTTACCAGTTTTATCGAGGACTCTTACCTCAGTTGGGAAGGGTCGGCAACGCGGAACTCTAGTAGAGGAAATGGATATCACATGCAAAGAAGATAATGGTTGGGATAAGAAGTGTAGCCTTCTCAAGAGAAAATGTGAAGAATATGAAGAGGTAGCTAACTAACTTTTGGTAGCTAAAATTGATATGAATTACTCTTTGCAGATGAATGATATTTTGCTGACCAGAACCAAGAGACTTCATCGCATGATACAGAGGGCAGAGAAGGGAAAGTGGTGAGGCACAACAATTATGCTCGTGAATATCACTAGCAACCCTATATCATAATAATATGTATTAATCATGGTTATTAATGTCCTCTTCAACATGACCTGCTCAAATGCAGGTTTAAGAGTCTCTGCTCCCTTGTCAGGCTCATATAGAACATTAATTTATAACACTTGGTCCTAAGTTACTCAGCATATGAATGTCTACACATCCCGGTACCTAAATGCTAACCCAGTTAAATTTCGAGGAATGGTGTTGGTTGCCAGTGACAACACCGAACCCCTCCCTTATCCTAGGATCCATTAACCCATGCCCAACTACTTATATGATGTACACTGGATATATCTGACTGGATATATCTGCACTGGCATGTGATGGATAAGAAGTCAGCATGAAGTTGGCATGGACTGTCTTGATTCACACAATCTCCTAACATTCATCCAATTTGGCCATTAGATGGGTGGATGTCATCGTCTCCATCCCATTGATGAATTCAAGACAGCACATCTGACCACCATTTACCAAACCTTTCCCACTCTCCTACATTGTGAGAGTACTTGAGGCCTCTGCCCTTGTCAGTGTCGCACAGCCAACCTCTTACCTAACTTACATTTGGTTAGGGGAGGAATAGAATCTGGCTCACCGATGAAGAATGTTCTGTTCCAAGCATACCCCAACCTTGGTACATGACCATATCCCCTGACAATGCTTGATCATAAATGCACTAATATACAGACGTGTGCTCAGATCCTCTGTTCCTCATGTTCTCTCCCATCCCACTACAAAACTTCTAGCGGTTTGGCCGCTGCAAAGATGATTACCATCTTGTAATGTCCCAAACATTGTACTTACTCCCTCTATACTGAAAGAGAGAGAGGGAGGGCATGCCAATGTCTTTTCTGACATTGGCCAACATGATCTCTGGCACCCATGACCTGGCACTCTCTCTGCCAGGCAGCACTCCCCATGACCTGGCACTCTCTCTGCCAGGCAGCACTCCCCATGACCTGGCCCCTCTCTGCCAGGCAGCACTCCCCATGACCTGCCAGAGCACTCCCCATGACCTGGCACTCTCTCTGCCAGAGCACTTCCCATGACCTGGCACTCTCTCTGCCAGGCAGCACTCCCCATGACCTGACACTCTCTCTACCAGGCAGCACTCCCCATGACCTGGCACTCTCTCTGCCAGGCGCAGCACTCCCCATGACCTGGCACTCTCTCTGCCAGAGCACTCCCCATGACCTGGCACTCTCTCTGCCAGGCAGCACTCCCCATGACCTGGCACTCTCTCTACCAGCGCACTCCCCATGACCTGGCACCTCTCTGCCAGGCAGTACTCCCCATGACCTGGCACTCTCTCTGCCAAGCAGCACTTCCCATGACCTGGCACTCTCTCTGCCAGGCAGCACTTCCCATGACCTGGCACTCTCTCTACCAGGCAGACTTCCATGACCTGGCACTCTCTCTGCCAGGCAGCACTCCCCATGACCTGGTACTCTCTCTACCAGAGCAATCCCCATGACCTGGCACTCTCTGTGCCAGGCAGCACTCCCCATGACATGGCACTCTCTCTGCCAGGCAGCACTCCCCATGACCTGGCACTCTCTCTGCCAGGCAGCAATCCCCATGACCTGGCAATCTCTCTGCCAGGCAGCACTCCCCATGACCTGGCACTCTCTCTGCCAGGCAGCAATCCCCATGACCTGGCAATCTCTCTACCAGGCAGCACTTCCCATGACCTGGCACTCTCTCTGCCAGGCAGCACACCCAATGACCTGGCACTCTCTCTACCAGGCAGCACTCCCCATGACATGGCACTCTCTCTGCCAGGCAGCACTCCCCATGACCTGACACTCTCTCTACCAGGCAGCACTCCCCATGACCTGGCACTCTCTCTACCAGCACACTCCCCATGACCTGGCACCTCTCTGCCAGGCAGTACTCCCCATGACCTGGCACTCTCTCTGCCAAGCAGCACTTCCCATGACCTGGCACTCTCTCTACCAGCGCACTCCCCATGACCTGGCACTCTCTCTGCCAGGCAGCACTTCCATGACCTGGCACTCTCTCTACCAGGCAGCACTCCCCATGACCTGGCACTCTCTCTCTACCAGGCAGCACTCCCCATGACCTGGCACTCTCTCTACCAGGCAGCACTCCCCATGACCTGGCACTCTCTCTGCCAGGCAGCACTTCCCATGACCTGGCACTCTCTCTACCAGGCAGCACTCCCCATGACCTGGCACTCTCTCTGCCAGGCAGCACTTCCCATGACCTGGCACTCTCTCTACCAGGCAGACTTCCATGACCTGGCACTCTCTCTGCCAGGCAGCACTCCCCATGACCTGGTACTCTCTCTACCAGGCAGCACTCCCCATGACCTGGCACTCTCTCTGCCAGGCAGCACTCCCCATGACCTGGCACTCTCTCTGCCAGGCAGCACTCCCCATGACCTGGCACTCTCTCTGCCAGGCAGCAATCCCCATGACCTGGCAATCTCTCTACCAGAGCACTCCCCATGACCTGGCACTCTCTCTACCAGAGCACTTCCCATGACCTGGCACTCTCTCTGCCAGGCAGCACTCCCCATGACCTGGCACTCTCTCTGCCAGAGCACTCCCCATTACCTGGCACTCTCCCTGCCAGGCAGAACTCCCCATGACCTGGCACTTTCTCTACCAGAGCACTCCCCATGACCTGGCACTCTCTCTGCCAGAGTACTCCCCATGACCTGGCACTCTCCCTGCCAGGCAGAACTCCCCATGACCTGGCACTCTCTCTACCAGAGCACTCCCCATGACCTGACACTCTCTCTACCAGGCAGCACTCCCCATGACCTGGCACTCTCTCTACCAGCACACTCCCCATGACCTGGCACCTCTCTGCCAGGCAGTACTCCCCATGACCTGGCACTCTCTCTGCCAAGCAGCACTTCCCATGACCTGGCACTCTCTCTGCCAGGCAGCACTTCCCATGACCTGGCACTCTCTCTACCAGGCAGACTTCCATGACCTGGCACTCTCTCTGCCAGGCAGCACTCCCCATGACCTGGTACTCTCTCTACCAGGCAGCACTCCCCATGACCTGGCACTCTCTCTGCCAGGCAGCACTCCCCATGACCTGGCACTCTCTCTGCCAGGCAGCACTCCCCATGACCTGGCACTCTCTCTGCCAGGCAGCAATCCCCATGACCTGGCAATCTCTCTACCAGGCAGCAATCCCCATGACCTGGCAATCTCTCTACCAGGCAGCACTTCCCATGACCTGGCACTCTCTCTGCCAGGCAGCCCACCCAATGACCTGGCACTCTCTCTACCAGGCAGCACTTCCCATGACCTGGCACTCTCTCTGCCAGACAGCATTCCCCATGACCTGGCACTCTCTCTGCCAGGCAGCACTCCCCATGACCTGGCACTCTCTCTACCAGGCAGCACTCCCCATGACCTGGCACTCTCTCTACCAGAGCACTTCCCATGACCTGGCACTCTCTCTGCCAGGCAGCACTCCCCATGACCTGGCACTCTCTCTGCCAAGCAGCACTTCCCATGACCTGGCACTCTCTCTGCCAGGAAGAACTCCCCATGACCTGGCACTCTCTCTACCAGAGCACTCCCCATGACCTGGCACTCTCTCTGCCAAGCAGCACTTCCCATGACCTGGCACTCTCTCTGCCAGGCAGCACTCCCCATGACCTGGCACTCTCTCTGCCAGGCAGCATTCCCCATGACCTGGCACTCTCTCTACCATGCAGCACTCCCTATGACCTGGCACTCTCTCTGCCAGAGCACTCCCCATGACTTTTGCCAGGCAGCACTCCCCATGACCTGGCACTCTCTCTGCCAGAGCACTCCCCATCACCTGGCACTCTCTCTACCAGGCAGCACTCCCCATGACCTGCCACTCTCTCTGCCAGAGCACTCCCCATGACCTGGCACTCTCTCTACCAGGCAGCACTCCCCATGACCTGGCACTCTCTCTGCCAGGCAGCACTCCCCATGACCTGGCACTCTCTCTACCAGCGCACTCCCCATGACCTGGCACTCTCTCTACCAGGCAGACTTCCATGACCTGGCACTCTCTCTGCCAGGCAGCACTCCCCATGACATGGTACTCTCTCTACCAGAGCAATCCCCATGACCTGGCACTCTCTGTGCCAGGCAGCACTCCCCATGACCTGGCACTCTCTCTGCCAGGCAGCACTCCCCATGACCTGGCACTCTCTCTGCCAGGCAGCAATCCCCATGACCTGGCAATCTCTCTGCCAGGCAGCACTCCCCATGACCTGGCACTCTCTCTACCAGCGCACTCCCCATGACCTGGCACTCTCTCTGCCAGAGCACTCCCCATGACCTGGCACTCTCTCTACAAGGCAGCACTTCCCATGACCTGGCACTCTCTCTGCCAGGCAGCACTCCCCATGACCTGGCACTCTCTCTACCAGCGCACTCCCCATGACCTGGCACCTCTCTGCCAGAGCACTTCCCATGACCTGGCACTCTCTCTGCCAGGCAGCACTCCCCATGACCTGGCACTCTCTCTACCAGGCAGCACTCCCCATGACCTGGCACTCTCTCTACCAGGCAGCACTCCCCATGACCTGGCACTCTCTCTGCCAGGCAGCATTCCCCATGACCTGGCACTCTCTCTACCATGCAGCACTCCCTATGACCTGGCACTCTCTCTGCCAGGCAGCACTCCCCATGACCTGGCACTCTCTCTGCCAGGCAGCAATCCCCATGACCTGGCAATCTCTCTACCAGGCAGCACTTCCCATGACCTGGCACTCTCTCTGCCAGGCAGCACTCCCCATGACCTGGCACTCTCTCTACCAGGCAGCACTCCCCACTCTCTCTACCAGGCAGCACTCCCCATGACCTGGCACTCTCTCTGCCAGGCAGCATTCCCCATGACCTGGCACTCTCTCTACCATGCAGCACTCCCTATGACCTGGCACTCTCTCTGCCAGGCAGCACTCCCCATGACCTGGCACTCTCTCTGCCAGGCAGCAATCCCCATGACCTGGCAATCTCTCTACCAGGCAGCACTTCCCATGACCTGGCACTCTCTCTGCCAGGCAGCACTCCCCATGACCTGGCACTCTCTCTGCCAGGCAGCAATCCCCATGACCTGGTACTCTCTCTGCCAGGCAGCACTCCCCATGACCTGGCAATCTCTCTACCAGGCAGCACTTCCCATGACCTGGCACTCTCTCTGCCAGAGCACTCCCCATGACCTGGCACTCTCTCTACCAGGCAGCACTCCTGTCATTTGGAGATATTTTTGCCTTCTGCATGCCAAAATCAACCCAAAATCATATGCTAGTGATTGTTTTTTCAAATGCTTACATTTGTCATGGTTGGTTTGTTTTTATGCTGGGATGTGCGCAAATCAAGGTTTGAGAAATTATAGAGGTAGGGGTGTGGTTGAAAGTTATGGAAATTTATCACTCACACTCTTTGAATCAGTTACAGGTGAACCAAATTCAAGGTGGGTGAAGATGAATGCCCATCCCACCCCATCACTTTCCCTCTAAAAAATTAAATATGAAAATGGAAGTACCATGTGCAAAAGTATGGTTGGCATAGTTACCATGTGCTTAAGTATGGTTGCATAGTTACCATGTGCTTAAGTATGGTTGCATAGTTACCATGTGCTTAAGTATGGTTGCATAGTTACCATGTGCTTAAGTATGGTTGCATAGTTACCATGTGCTTAAGTATGGTTGCATAGTTACCATGTGCTTAAGTATGGTTGCATAGTTACCATGTGCTTAAGTATGGTTGCATAGTTACCATGTGCTTAAGTATGGTTGCATAGTTACCATGTGCTTAAGTATGGTTGCATAGTTACCATGTGCTTAAGTATGGTTGCATAGTTACCATGTGCTTAAGTATGGTTGCATAGTTACCATGTGCTTAAGTATGGTTGCATAGTTACCATGTGCTAAAGTATGGTTGGCATAGTTACCATGTGGTTAAGTATGGTTGCATAGTTACCATGTGCTTAAGTATGGTTGCATAGTTACCATGTGCTTAAGTATGGTTGCATAGTTACCATGTGCTTAAGTATGGTTGCATAGTTACCATGTGCTTAAGTATGGTTGCATAGTTACCATGTGCTTAAGTATGGTTGCATAGTTACCATGTGCTTAAGTATGGTTGCATAGTTACCATGTGCTTAAGTATGGTTACATAGTTTTAATTAAGCTGTGGCAGTGCGCAGTTTTGTAGTAATGGACAACCGTCAGTTCCAGAGGGCCTGGATAAGGAACTGTACCGTCTTGTAAGAGCCTTTGCTTCAATCGAGCTAGTCCTAATGAGGCCCACAAGTAGCAGTCATAATTTGTGATCACATGATATCGTCTATTATTTCTGTGCAGTTCACTGGTGAGGCGTTTGAAACAGTTTGAAGTGTTGGATGAAGCCGCCCGCTTCAAGTTAGCTCAAGTACTCGGTACTGTCCCCCAGCAGGAGAACGAGAGAACTCTCTTAGCAGCTGCCGTCAAGATCAGGGCCGAGTTAGATGCGGAGCTTGAGCACATGAAGATGGCGGTTGTTGACAGTCGCGTAAACGAGCGTGAATCCAGGAGCACTGTCAGCAATACGTACATCACATACTACGACCAAGGTCACTCACATGCTAACTGCACGGCTGAGACCTACGACTTCAGGTCTCCAGCTTCTGCTCCATCTCAGAGCAACACCTCTAACACCCCGCAGCAGTCTCCTCTAGCCTCGGTGATAGTCACACCCACTAACTTAGTACAAGCTTCCGTTCCGACTCTTGGTACCGGAAGCAGTTTAACTGGCAGCTCCAAGGCAAACAAGGGTTTGAAAAGTTCATCAAAAGTGTCCCTGAATGTGGCTGACAAACAGAAGACTCAAACTCGAGGATTTTCTTCCACGAAGAAGAAGAAGACGGACGCCGATCCCAATGCTCCCAAGAAGCCGTCAAACGCGTTTTTCTGGTTCTGTCAGGAAAAGCGAGCATCGCTGCAGGAACAGTTTAGAGCGGAGGGTGTATCGGGACAGCATGACCTCACCAAGGCGCTGGCCAGGCACTGGAGCGAGACTAACACCGAGGACAAGAAGGTATGGTTACGGTATCCATGGCGAAGCAGGTCGCAGCCAGGCTGTATTATATAGTAGTGTTGGTGCACTATGGAATGGAACCCTCTCTTCCTCCGTGCATCCATTTGTAATCTAAGTTAGATAATGCTTTTAGTTTTGGCAGGTACCAAACTGATGCCTTGTTGCTCCATGCCCCATGATGGCTGGTCGAAACTGAGCAAGATATTTGTGTTGTTCATCAGTATGCATACATGTACAGTATATAGAGGCCAGAGCTGATAATTGTGTTGTTCATCAGTATGCATACATGTACAGTATATAGAGGCCAGAGCTGATAATTGTGTTGTTCATCAGTATGCATACATGTACAGTATATAGAGGCCAGAGCTGATAATTGTGTTGTTCATCAGCATGCATACATGTACAGTATATAGAGGCCAGAGCTGATAATTGTATTGTTCATCAGCATGCATACATGTACAGTATATAGAGGCCAGAGCTGATAATTGTGTTGTTCATCAGCATGCATACATGTACAGTATATAGAGGCCAGAGCTGAATTATGTTGTTCATCAGCATGCATACATGTACAGTATATAGAGGCCAGGGCTGATAATTGTGTTGTTCATCAGCATGCATACATGTATATATAGAGGCCAGAGCTGATAATTGTGTTGTTCATCAGCATGCATACATGTACAGTATATAGAGGCCAGAGATGATAATTGTGTTGTTCATCAGCATGCATACATGTACAGTATATAGAGGCCAGGGCTGATAATTATGTTGTTCATCGGCATGCATACATGTACAGTATATAGAGGCCAGAGCTGATAATTGTGTTGTTCATCAGCATGCATACATGTACAGTATATAGATGCCAGAGCTGATAATTGTGTTATTCATCAGCATGTACAGTATACATGTACAGTATATTGATAATTGTGTTGTTCATCAGCATGCATACATGTACAGTATATAGAGGCCAGAGCTGATAATTGTGTTATTCATCAGCATGTACAGTATACATGTACAGTATATTGATAATAGTGTTATTCATTAGCATGCATACATGTACAGTATATAGAGGCCAGAGCTGATAATTGTGTTATTCATCAGCATGCATACATGTACAGTATATAGAGACCAGAGCTGATAATTGTGTTGTTCATCAGCATGCATACATGTACAGTATATAGAGGCCAGAGCTGATAGTTGTGTTATTCATCAGCATGCATACATGTACAGTATATAGAGACCAGAGCTGATAATTGTGTTGTTCATCAGCATGCATACATGTATAGTAATAGTATATAGAGGCCAGAGATGATAATTGTGTTGTTCATTAGCATGCATACATGTACAGTATATAGAGGCCAGAGCTGTATGCACACATTTACATGTAGAGGCCACTTACCCGAATGCTCTGTATAACCAAACGTTACAAGAAGCCGTGCCCGCAGAAATGGTCTACACATCTCTCGTGGAGAGTTGTGTCATTTTGTGTGTGCCTTCTCTCTCTCCCACAAAACTTATGACATACGTAGCTGGCTAACAAACATGGGCAGGATGGGTTGGCCATTGTCACATGTCTATTAGTCAAGGTTGTGCTGGTGCTCCCGACAATCAATTAGACTGCTGTTTCAAAATGGCAGATGCCAAACAGCACAAAGATAGAAGCAAGTTCTTGCCTTAGCTGAAGCCAATGGTTGGTGGCCTCTTACCATCATAAGCAATGGTTGGTGGTCTCTTACCATCCTAAGCAATGGTTTGTGTTCTCTTACCATCCTACGCAATGGTTGGTGTCCTCTTCACATCCGAAGCAATGGTTGGTGTTCTCTTACCATCCTAAGCAATGGCTGGTGTTCTCTTACCATCCTAAGCAATGGTTGGTGTTCTCTTACCATCCTAAGCAATGGTTTGTGTTCTCGCAGAGGCAGCAGCTGGACATCAATACAACTCTTGCTAGAGCTAGTGCTGATGTGAGTGTCTGTGACCCATCACTACCTCCAGTGCTGATGTGAGTGTCTGTGACTAGGACCCATCACTACCTCTGCTAGAGCTAGTGCTGATGTGAGTGTCTGTGACTAGCACCCATCACTGCCTCTGCTAGAGCCAGTGCTGATGTGAGTGTCTGTGACTAGGACCCACCACTGCCTCTGCTAGAGCTAGTGCTGATGTGAGTGTCTGTGACTAGGACCCACCACTGCCTCTGCTAGAGCTAGTGCTGATGTGAGTGTCTGTGACTAGGCCCCACCACTGTCTCTGCTAGAGCCAGTGCTGATGTGAGTGTCTGTGACTAGGACCCACCACTGCCTCTGCTAGAGCTAGTGCTGATGTGAGTGTCTGTGACTAGGACCCATCACTGCCTCTGCTAGAGCTAGTGCTGATGTGAGTGTCTGTGACTAGGACCCATCACTGCCTCTGCTAGAGCTAGTGCTGATGTGAGTGTCTGTGACTCTGACCCACCACTGCCTCTGCTAGAGCTAGTGCTGATGTGTGTGTCTGTGACCCACCACTGCCTCTGCTAGAGCCAGTGCTGATGTGTGTGTCTGTGACTAGGACCCACCACTGCCTCTGCTAGAGCTAGTGCTGATGTGAGTGTCTGTGACTAGGACCCACCACTGCCTCTGCTAGAGCTAGTGCTGATGTGAGTGTCTGTGACTAGGACCCATCACTGCCTCTGCTAGAGCCAGTGCTGATGTGAGTGTCTGTGACTAGGACCCATCACTGCCTCTGCTAGAGCCAGTGCTGATGTGAGTGTCTGTAACCCACCACTGCCTCTGCTAGAGCTAGTGCTGATGTGAGTGTCTGTGACTAGGACCCATCACTGCCTCTGCTAGAGCCAGTGCTGATGTGAGTGTCTGTGACTAGGACCCACCACTGCCTCTGCTAGAGCTAGTGCTGATGTGAGTGTCTGTGACTAGGCCCCATCACTGCCTCTGCTAGAGCCAGTGCTGATGTGAGTGTCTGTGACTAGGACCCATCACTGCCTCTGCTAGAGCTAGTGCTGATGTGAGTGTCTGTGACTAGGACCCACCACTGCCTCTGCTAGAGCCAGTGCTGATGTGAGTGTCTGTGACTAGGACCCATCACTGCCTCTGCTAGAGCTAGTGCTGATGTGAGTGTCTGTGACTAGGACCCATCACTGCCTCTGCTAGAGCTAGTGCTGATGTGAGTGTCTGTGACTAGGACCCATCACTTCCTCTGCTAGAGCCAGTGCTGATGTGAGTGTCTGTGACTAGGACCCATCACTGCCTCTGCTAGAGCTAGTGCTGATGTGAGTGTCTGTGACTAGGACCCATCACTGCCTCTGCTAGAGCCAGTGCTGATGTGAGTGTCTGTGACTAGGACCCATCACTGCCTCTGCTAGAGCCAGTGCTGATGTGAGTGTCTGTGACTAGGACCCATCACTGCCTCTACTAGAGCTCGTGCTGATGTGAGTGTCTGTAACTAGGACCCATCACTGCCTCTGCTAGAGCTAGTGCTGATGTGAGTGTCTGTGACTAACCCATCACTGCCTCTGCTAGAGCTAGTGCTGATGTGAGTGTCTGTGAATAGGACCCACCACTGCCTCTGCTAGAGCTTGTGCTGATCTGAGTGTCTGTGACTAGGACCCATCACTGCCTCTGCTAGAGCTAGTGCTGATGTGACTAGGACCCACCACTGCCTCTGCTAGAGCTAGTGCTGATGTGAGTGTCTGTGACTAGGACCAACCACTGCCTCTGCTAGAGCTAGTGCTGATGTGAGTGTCTGTGACTAGACCCATCACTGCCTCTGCTAGAGCTAGTGCTGATGTGAGTGTCTGTGACCCACCACTGCCTCTGCTAGAGCCAGTGCTGATGTGAGTGTCTGTGACTAGGACCCATCACTGCCTCTGCTAGAGCTAGTGCTGATGTGAGTGTCTGTGACTAGGACCCACCACTGCCTCTGCTAGAGCTAGTGCTGATGTGAGTGTCTGTGACTAGGACCCATCACTGCCTCTGCTAGAGCCAGTGCTGATGTGAGTGTCTGTGACTAGGACCCACCACTGCCTCTGCTAGAGCTAGTGCTGATGTGAGTGTCTGTGACAAGGACCCACCACTGCCTCTGCTAGAGCCAGTGCTGATGTGAGTGTCTGTGACCCACCACTGCCTCTGCTAGAGCTAGTGCTGATGTGAGTGTCTGTGACTAGGACCCACCACTGCCTCTGCTAGAGCTAGTGCTGATGTGAGTGTCTGTGACCCACCACTGCCTCTGCTAGAGCTAGTGCTGATGTGAGTGTCTGTGACTAGGACCCATCACTGCCTCTGCTAGAGCCAGTGCTGATGTGAGTGTCTGTGACTCGGCCCCACCACTGCCTCTGCTAGAGCCAGTGCTGATGTGAGTGTCTGTGACTCGGCCCCATCACTGCCTCTGCTAGAGCTAGTGCTGATGTGAGTGTCTGTGATTAGGACCCACCACTGCCTCTGCTAGAGCCAGTGCTGATGTGAGTGTCTGTGACTCGGCCCCATCACTGCCTCTGCTAGAGCCAGTGCTGATGTGAGTGTCTGTGACTAGGACCCATCACTGCCTCTGCTAGAGCTAGTGCTGATGTGAGTGTCTGTGACTCGGCCCCATCACTGCCTCTGCTAGAGCTAGTGCTGATGTGAGTGTCTGTGACTAGGACCCATCACTGCCTCTGCTAGAGCCAGTGCTGATGTGAGTGTCTGTGACTAGGACCCATCACTGCCTCTGCCAGAGCTAGTGCTGATGTGAGTGTCTGTGACTAGGACCCATCACTGCCTCTGCTAGAGCTAGTGCTGATGTGAGTGTCTGTGACTAGGACCCACCACTGCCTCTGCTAGAGCTAGTGCTGATATGAGTGTCTGTGACTAGGACCCACCACTGCCTCTGCTAGAGCTAGTGCTGATGTGAGTGTCTGTGACTAGGCCCCATCACTGCCTCTGCTAGAGCTAGTGCTGATGTGAGTGTCTGTGACCCACCACTGCCTCTGCTAGAGCCAGTGCTGATGTGAGTGTCTGTGAGTCGGCCCCATCACTACCTCTGCTAGAGCTAGTGATGATGTGAGTGTCTGTGACTCGGACCCATCACTGCCTCTGCTAGAGCCAGTGCTGATGTGAGTGACTAGGACCCACCACTGCCTCTGCTAGAGCTAGTGCTGATGTGAGTGTCTGTGACTCTGACCCACCACTGCCTCTGCTAGAGCTAGTGCTGATGTGAGTGTCTGTGACTAGGACCCATCACTGCCTCTGCTAGAGCCAGTGCTGATGTGAGTGTCTGTGACTAGGACCCACCACTGCCTCTGCTAGAGCCAGTGCTGATGTGAGTGTCTGTGACTAGGACCCATCACTGCCTCTGCTAGAGCTAGTGCTGATGTGAGTGTCTGTGACTAGGACCCACCACTGCCTCTGCTAGAGCTAGTGCTGATGTGAGTGTCTGTGACTAGGACCCATCACTGCCTCTGCTAGAGCCAGTGCTGATGTGAGTGTCTGTGACTAGGACCCACCACTGCCTCTGCTAGAGCTAGTGCTGATGTGAGTGTCTGTGACTAGGACCCATCACTGCCTCTGCTAGAGCTAGTGCTGATGTGAGTGTCTGTGACTAGGACCCATCACTGCCTCTGCTAGAGCTAGTGCTGATGTGAGTGTCTGTGACTAGGACCCACCACTGCCTCTGCTAGAGCCAGTGCTGATGTGAGTGTCTGTGACTAGGACCCACCACTGCCTCTGCTAGAGCTAGTGCTGATGTGAGTGTCTGTGACCCACCATTGCCTCTGCTAGAGCTAGTGCTGATGTGAGTGTCTGTGACTAGGACCCACCACTGCCTCTGCTAGAGCTAGTGCTGATGTGAGTGTCTGTGACCCACCATTGCCTCTGCTAGAGCTAGTGCTGATGTGAGTGTCTGTGACTAGGACCCATCACTGCCTCTGCTAGAGCTAGTGCTGATGTGAGTGTCTGTGACTAGGACCCATCACTGCCTCTGCTGATCATTTTCCCAACTTCCAACCAGAAAAGCCCTGCCTTGGGTCTCATGACACCATCAGCTGCCTTGTAATCTGCTAGAGCTAGTGCTGATGTGAGTGTCTATGACTAGGACCCATCACTGCCTCTGCTAGAGCTAGTGCTGATGTGAGTGTCTGTGACTAGGACCCATCACTGCCTCTGCTAGAGCCAGTGCTGATGTGAGTGTCTGTGACTAGGACCCACCACTGCCTCTGCTAGAGCTAGTGCTGATGTGAGTGTCTGTGACTAGGACCCATCACTGCCTCTGCTAGAGCTAGTGCTGATGTGAGTGTCTGTGACTTGGACCCATCACTGCCTCTGCTAGAGCCAGTGCTGATGTGAGTGTCTGTGACCAGGACCCATCACTGCCTCTGCTAGAGCTAGTGCTGATGTGAGTGTCTGTGGGACCCACCACTGCCTCTGCTAGAGCTAGTGCTGATGTGAGTGTCTGTGACTAGGACCCATCACTGCCTCTGCTAGAGCCAGTGCTGATGTGAGTGTCTGTGACTAGGACCCATCACTGCCTCTGCTAGAGCTAGTGCTGATGTGAGTGTCTGTGACTAGGACCCACCACTGCCTCTGCTAGAGCTAGTGCTGATGTGAGTGTCTGTGACTAGGACCCATCACTGCCTCTGCTAGAGCTAGTGCTGATGTGAGTGTCTGTGACTAGGACCCATCACTGCCTCTGCTAGAGCTAGTGCTGATGTGAGTGTCTGTGACTAGGACCCACCACTGCCTCTGCTAGAGCTAGTGCTGATGTGAGTGTCTGTGACTAGGACCCACCACTGCCTCTGCTAGAGCTAGTGCTGATGTGAGTGTCTGTGACTAGGACCCACCACTGCCTCTGCTAGAGCCATTGCTGATGTGAGTGTCTGTGACTAGGACCCATCACTGCTGCTAGAGCTAGTGCTGATGTGAGTGTCTGTGACCCACCATTGCCTCTGCTAGAGCTAGTGCTGATGTGAGTGTCTGTGACTCTGACCATCACTGCCTCTGCTAGAGCTAGTGCTGATGTGAGTGTCTGTGACTAGGACCCATCACTGCCTCTGCTAGAGCTAGTGCTGATGTGAGTGTCTGTGACCCACCACTGCCTCTGCTAGAGCTAGTGCTGATGTGAGTGTCTGTGACTAGGACCCACCACTGCCTCTGCTAGAGCTAGTGCTGATGTGAGTGTCTGTGACCCACCACTGCCTCTGCTAGAGCTAGTGCTGATGTGAGTGTCTGTGACTAGGACCCATCACTGCCTCTGCTAGAGCCAGTGCTGATGTGAGTGTCTGTGACTCGGCCCCACCACTGCCTCTGCTAGAGCCAGTGCTGATGTGAGTGTCTGTGACTCGGCCCCATCACTGCCTCTGCTAGAGCTAGTGCTGATGTGAGTGTCTGTGATTAGGACCCACCACTGCCTCTGCTAGAGCCAGTGCTGATGTGAGTGTCTGTGACTCGGCCCCATCACTGCCTCTGCTAGAGCCAGTGCTGATGTGAGTGTCTGTGACTAGGACCCATCACTGCCTCTGCTAGAGCTAGTGCTGATGTGAGTGTCTGTGACTCGGCCCCATCACTGCCTCTGCTAGAGCTAGTGCTGATGTGAGTGTCTGTGACTAGGACCCATCACTGCCTCTGCTAGAGCCAGTGCTGATGTGAGTGTCTGTGACTAGGACCCATCACTGCCTCTGCCAGAGCTAGTGCTGATGTGAGTGTCTGTGACTAGGACCCATCACTGCCTCTGCTAGAGCTAGTGCTGATGTGAGTGTCTGTGACTAGGACCCACCACTGCCTCTGCTAGAGCTAGTGCTGATATGAGTGTCTGTGACTAGGACCCACCACTGCCTCTGCTAGAGCTAGTGCTGATGTGAGTGTCTGTGACTAGGCCCCATCACTGCCTCTGCTAGAGCTAGTGCTGATGTGAGTGTCTGTGACCCACCACTGCCTCTGCTAGAGCCAGTGCTGATGTGAGTGTCTGTGAGTCGGCCCCATCACTACCTCTGCTAGAGCTAGTGATGATGTGAGTGTCTGTGACTCGGACCCATCACTGCCTCTGCTAGAGCCAGTGCTGATGTGAGTGACTAGGACCCACCACTGCCTCTGCTAGAGCTAGTGCTGATGTGAGTGTCTGTGACTCTGACCCACCACTGCCTCTGCTAGAGCTAGTGCTGATGTGAGTGTCTGTGACTAGGACCCATCACTGCCTCTGCTAGAGCCAGTGCTGATGTGAGTGTCTGTGACTAGGACCCACCACTGCCTCTGCTAGAGCCAGTGCTGATGTGAGTGTCTGTGACTAGGACCCATCACTGCCTCTGCTAGAGCTAGTGCTGATGTGAGTGTCTGTGACTAGGACCCACCACTGCCTCTGCTAGAGCTAGTGCTGATGTGAGTGTCTGTGACTAGGACCCATCACTGCCTCTGCTAGAGCCAGTGCTGATGTGAGTGTCTGTGACTAGGACCCACCACTGCCTCTGCTAGAGCTAGTGCTGATGTGAGTGTCTGTGACTAGGACCCATCACTGCCTCTGCTAGAGCTAGTGCTGATGTGAGTGTCTGTGACTAGGACCCATCACTGCCTCTGCTAGAGCTAGTGCTGATGTGAGTGTCTGTGACTAGGACCCACCACTGCCTCTGCTAGAGCCAGTGCTGATGTGAGTGTCTGTGACTAGGACCCACCACTGCCTCTGCTAGAGCTAGTGCTGATGTGAGTGTCTGTGACCCACCATTGCCTCTGCTAGAGCTAGTGCTGATGTGAGTGTCTGTGACTAGGACCCACCACTGCCTCTGCTAGAGCTAGTGCTGATGTGAGTGTCTGTGACCCACCATTGCCTCTGCTAGAGCTAGTGCTGATGTGAGTGTCTGTGACTAGGACCCATCACTGCCTCTGCTAGAGCTAGTGCTGATGTGAGTGTCTGTGACTAGGACCCATCACTGCCTCTGCTGATCATTTTCCCAACTTCCAACCAGAAAAGCCCTGCCTTGGGTCTCATGACACCATCAGCTGCCTTGTAATCTGCTAGAGCTAGTGCTGATGTGAGTGTCTATGACTAGGACCCATCACTGCCTCTGCTAGAGCTAGTGCTGATGTGAGTGTCTGTGACTAGGACCCATCACTGCCTCTGCTAGAGCCAGTGCTGATGTGAGTGTCTGTGACTAGGACCCACCACTGCCTCTGCTAGAGCTAGTGCTGATGTGAGTGTCTGTGACTAGGACCCATCACTGCCTCTGCTAGAGCTAGTGCTGATGTGAGTGTCTGTGACTTGGACCCATCACTGCCTCTGCTAGAGCCAGTGCTGATGTGAGTGTCTGTGACCAGGACCCATCACTGCCTCTGCTAGAGCTAGTGCTGATGTGAGTGTCTGTGGGACCCACCACTGCCTCTGCTAGAGCTAGTGCTGATGTGAGTGTCTGTGACTAGGACCCATCACTGCCTCTGCTAGAGCCAGTGCTGATGTGAGTGTCTGTGACTAGGACCCATCACTGCCTCTGCTAGAGCTAGTGCTGATGTGAGTGTCTGTGACTAGGACCCACCACTGCCTCTGCTAGAGCTAGTGCTGATGTGAGTGTCTGTGACTAGGACCCATCACTGCCTCTGCTAGAGCTAGTGCTGATGTGAGTGTCTGTGACTAGGACCCATCACTGCCTCTGCTAGAGCTAGTGCTGATGTGAGTGTCTGTGACTAGGACCCACCACTGCCTCTGCTAGAGCTAGTGCTGATGTGAGTGTCTGTGACTAGGACCCACCACTGCCTCTGCTAGAGCTAGTGCTGATGTGAGTGTCTGTGACTAGGACCCACCACTGCCTCTGCTAGAGCCATTGCTGATGTGAGTGTCTGTGACTAGGACCCATCACTGCTGCTAGAGCTAGTGCTGATGTGAGTGTCTGTGACCCACCATTGCCTCTGCTAGAGCTAGTGCTGATGTGAGTGTCTGTGACTCTGACCATCACTGCCTCTGCTAGAGCTAGTGCTGATGTGAGTGTCTGTGACTAGGACCCATCACTGCCTCTGCTAGAGCTAGTGCTGATGTGAGTGTCTGTGACTAGGACCCAGCACTGCCTCTGGTAGAGCTAGCGCTGATGTGAGTGTCTGTGACTCTGACCCATCACTGCCTCTGCTAGAGCCAGTGCTGATGTGAGTGTCTGTGACTAGGACCCATCACTGCCTCTGCTAGAGCCAGTGCTGATGTGAGTGTCTGTGACTAGGACCCACCACTGCCTCTGCTAGAGCTAGTGCTGATGTGAGTGTCTGTGACTAGGACCCATCACTGCCTCTGCTAGAGCCAGTGCTGATGTGAGTGTCTGTGACTTGGACCCATCACTGCCTCTGCTAGAGCCAGTGCTGATGTGAGTGTCTGTGACCAGGACCCATCACTGCCTCTGCTAGAGCTAGTGCTGATGTGAGTGTCTGTGGGACCCACCACTGCCTCTGCTAGAGCCAGTGCTGATGTGAGTGTCTGTGACTAGGACCCATCACTGCCTCTGCTAGAGCCAGTGCTGATGTGAGTGTCTGTGACTAGGACCCACCACTGCCTCTGCTAGAGCTAGTGCTGATGTGAGTGTCTGTGACTAGGACCCATCACTGCCTCTGCTAGAGCTAGTGCTGATGTGAGTGTCTGTGACTAGGACCCATCACTGCCTCTGCTAGAGCTAGTGCTGATGTGAGTGTCTGTGACTAGGACCCACCACTGCCTCTGCTAGAGCTAGTGCTGATGTGAGTGTCTGTGACCCACCACAGCCTCTGCTAGAGCCAGTGCTGATGTGAGTGTCTGTGACTAGGACCCATCACTGCCTCTGCTAGAGCTAGTGCTGATGTGAGTGTCTGTGACTAGGACCCATCACTGCCTCTGCTAGAGCCAGTGCTGATGTGAGTGTCTGTAACCCATCACTGCCTCTGCTAGAGCCAGTGCTGATGTGAGTGTCTGTGACTAGGACCCACCACTGCCTCTGCTAGAGCTAGTGCTGATGTGAGTGTCTGTGACTAGGACCCACCACTGCCTCTGCTAGAGCCAGTGCTGATGTGAGTGTCTGTGACTAGGACCCATCACTGCCTCTGCTAGAGCTAGTGCTGATGTGAGTGTCTGTGACTAGGACCCACCACTGCCTCTGCTAGAGCTAGTGCTGATGTGAGTGTCTGTGACTAGGACCCATCACTGCCTCTGCTAGAGCTAGTGCTGATGTGAGTGTCTGTGACTAGGACCCACCACTGCCTCTGCTAGAGCCAGTGCTGATGTGAGTGTCTGTGACTAGGACCCATCACTGCCTCTGCTAGAGCCAGTGCTGATGTGAGTGTCTGTGACTAGGACCCACCACTGCCTCTGCTAGAGCTAGTGCTGATGTGAGTGTCTGTGACTAGGACCCATCACTGCCTCTGCTAGAGCTAGTGCTGATGTGAGTGTCTGTGACTAGGACCCACCACTGCCTCTGCTCTGATGTGAGTGTCTGTGACTAGGACCCATCACTGCCTCTGCTAGAGCTAGTGCTGATGTGAGTGTCTGTGACTAGGACCCATCACTGCCTCTGCTAGAGCCAGTGCTGATGTGAGTGTCTGTGACTAGGACCCATCACTGCCTCTGCTCTGATGTGAGTGTCTGTGACTAGGACCCATCACTGCCTCTGCTAGAGCTAGTGCTGATGTGAGTGTCTGTGACTAGGACCCATCACTGCCTCTGCTAGAGCTAGTGCTGATGTGAGTGTCTGTGACTAGCACCCATCACTGCCTCTGCTAGAGCTAGTACTGATGTGAGTGTCTGTGACTAGGACCCATCACTGCCTCTGCTAGAGCCAGTGCTGATGTGAGTGTCTGTGACTAGGCCCCACCACTGCCTCTGCTAGAGCCATTGCTGATGTGAGTGTCTGTGACTAGGACCCATCACTGCTGCTAGAGCTAGTGCTGATGTGAGTGTCTGTGACCCACCATTGCCTCTGCTAGAGCTAGTGCTGATGTGAGTGTCTGTGACTCTGACCATCACTGCCTCTGCTAGAGCTAGTGCTGATGTGAGTGTCTGTGACTAGGACCCATCACTGCCTCTGCTAGAGCTAGTGCTGATGTGAGTGTCTGTGACTAGGACCCAGCACTGCCTCTGGTAGAGCTAGCGCTGATGTGAGTGTCTGTGACTCTGACCCATCACTGCCTCTGCTAGAGCCAGTGCTGATGTGAGTGTCTGTGACTAGGACCCATCACTGCCTCTGCTAGAGCCAGTGCTGATGTGAGTGTCTGTGACTAGGACCCACCACTGCCTCTGCTAGAGCTAGTGCTGATGTGAGTGTCTGTGACTAGGACCCATCACTGCCTCTGCTAGAGCCAGTGCTGATGTGAGTGTCTGTGACTTGGACCCATCACTGCCTCTGCTAGAGCCAGTGCTGATGTGAGTGTCTGTGACCAGGACCCATCACTGCCTCTGCTAGAGCTAGTGCTGATGTGAGTGTCTGTGGGACCCACCACTGCCTCTGCTAGAGCCAGTGCTGATGTGAGTGTCTGTGACTAGGACCCATCACTGCCTCTGCTAGAGCCAGTGCTGATGTGAGTGTCTGTGACTAGGACCCACCACTGCCTCTGCTAGAGCTAGTGCTGATGTGAGTGTCTGTGACTAGGACCCATCACTGCCTCTGCTAGAGCTAGTGCTGATGTGAGTGTCTGTGACTAGGACCCATCACTGCCTCTGCTAGAGCTAGTGCTGACGTGAGTGTCTGTGACTAGGACCCATCACTGCCTCTGCTAGAGCTAGTGCTGATGTGAGTGTCTGTGACTAGGACCCATCACTGCCTCTGCTAGAGCCAGTGCTGATGTGAGTGTCTGTAACCCATCACTGCCTCTGCTAGAGCCAGTGCTGATGTGAGTGTCTGTGACTAGGACCCACCACTGCCTCTGCTAGAGCTAGTGCTGATGTGAGTGTCTGTGACTAGGACCCACCACTGCCTCTGCTAGAGCCAGTGCTGATGTGAGTGTCTGTGACTAGGACCCATCACTGCCTCTGCTAGAGCTAGTGCTGATGTGAGTGTCTGTGACTAGGACCCACCACTGCCTCTGCTAGAGCTAGTGCTGATGTGAGTGTCTGTGACTAGGACCCATCACTGCCTCTGCTAGAGCTAGTGCTGATGTGAGTGTCTGTGACTAGGACCCACCACTGCCTCTGCTAGAGCCAGTGCTGATGTGAGTGTCTGTGACTAGGACCCATCACTGCCTCTGCTAGAGCCAGTGCTGATGTGAGTGTCTGTGACTAGGACCCACCACTGCCTCTGCTAGAGCTAGTGCTGATGTGAGTGTCTGTGACTAGGACCCATCACTGCCTCTGCTAGAGCTAGTGCTGATGTGAGTGTCTGTGACTAGGACCCACCACTGCCTCTGCTCTGATGTGAGTGTCTGTGACTAGGACCCATCACTGCCTCTGCTAGAGCTAGTGCTGATGTGAGTGTCTGTGACTAGGACCCATCACTGCCTCTGCTAGAGCCAGTGCTGATGTGAGTGTCTGTGACTAGGACCCATCACTGCCTCTGCTCTGATGTGAGTGTCTGTGACTAGGACCCATCACTGCCTCTGCTAGAGCTAGTGCTGATGTGAGTGTCTGTGACTAGGACCCATCACTGCCTCTGCTAGAGCTAGTGCTGATGTGAGTGTCTGTGACTAGCACCCATCACTGCCTCTGCTAGAGCTAGTACTGATGTGAGTGTCTGTGACTAGGACCCATCACTGCCTCTGCTAGAGCCAGTGCTGATGTGAGTGTCTGTGACTAGGCCCCACCACTGCCTCTGCTAGAGCTAGTACTGATGTGAGTGTCTGTGACTAGGACCCATCACTGCCTCTGCTAGAGCCAGTGCTGATGTGAGTGTCAGTGACCCACCACTGCCTCTGCTAGAGCTAGTGCTGATGTGTGTGTCTGTGACTAGGACCCACCACTGCCTCTGCTAGAGCTAGTGCTGATGTAAGTGTCTGTGACCCATCACTGCCTCTGCTAGAGCTAGTGCTGATGTGTGTGTCTGTGACTAGGACCCACCACTGCCTCTGCTAGAGCCAGTGCTGATGTGAGTGTCTGTGACTAGGACCCACCACTGCCTCTGCTAGAGCCAGTGCTGATGTGAGTGTCTGTGACTAGGACCCACCACTGCCTCTGCTAGAGCTAGTGCTGATGTGAGTGTCTGTGACCCACCACTGCCTCTGCTAGAGCCAGTGCTGATGTGAGTGTCTGTGACCCACCACTGCCTCTGCTAGAGCCAGTGCTGATGTGAGTGTCTGTGACTAGGACCCACCACTGCCTCTGCTAGAGCTAGTGCTGATGTGAGTGTCTGTGACTAGGAGCCACCACTGCCTCTGCTAGACCCACCACTGCCTCTGCTAGAGCTAGTGCTGATGTGAGTGTCTGTGACTAGGACCCATCACTGCCTCTGCTAGAGCCAGTGCTGATGTGAGTGTCTGTGACTAGGACCCATCACTGCCTCTGCTAGAGCCAGTGCTGATGTGAGTGTCTGTGGACTAGGCCCCATCACTGCCTCTGCTAGAGCCAGTGCTGATGTGAGTGTCTGTGACTAGGACCCATCACTGCCTCTGCTAGAGCCAGTGCTGATGTGAGTGTCTGTGACTAGGACCCACCACTGCCTCTGCTAGAGCTAGTGCTGATGTGAGTGTCTGTGACTAGGAGCCACCACTGCCTCTGCTAGACCCACCACTGCCTCTGCTAGAGCCAGTGCTGATGTGAGTGTCTGTGACTAGGACCCATCACTGCCTCTGCTAGAGCTAGTGCTGATGTGGGTGTCTGTGACTAGGACCCACCACTGCCTCTGCTAGAGCTAGTGCTGATGTGAGTGTCTGTGACTAGGACCCATCACTGCCTCTGCTAGAGCTAGTGCTGATGTGAGTGTCTGTGACCACTGCCTCTGCTAGAGCTAGTGCTGATGTGAGTGTCTGTGACTAGGACCCATCACTGCCTCTGCTAGAGCTAGTGCTGATGTGAGTGTCTGTGACTAGGACCCATCACTGCCTCTGCTAGAGCTAGTGCTGATGTGAGTGTCTGTGACTCAGCCCCACCACTGCCTCTGCTAGAGCTAGTGCTGATGTGAGTGTCTGTGACTAGGACCCATCACTGCCTCTGCTAGAGCTAGTGCTGACGTGAGTGTCTGTGACTAGGACCCATCACTGCCTCTGCTAGAGCCAGTGCTGATGTGAGTGTCTGTGACTAGGACCCACCACTGCCTCTGCTAGAGCTAGTGCTGATGTGAGTGTCTGTGACTAGGACCCACCACTGCCTCTGCTAGAGCCAGTGCTGATGTGAGTGTCTGTGACTAGGACCCACCACTGCCTCTGCTAGAGCTAGTGCTGATGTGAGTGTCTGTGACTAGGACCCATCACTGCCTCTGCTAGAGCTAGTGCTGATGTGAGTGTCTGTGACTAGGACCCACCACTGCCTCTGCTAGAGCTAGTGCTGATGTGAGTGTCTGTGACTAGGACCCATCACTGCCTCTGCTAGAGCTAGTGCTGATGTGAGTGTCTGTGACTAGGACCCACCACTGCCTCTGCTAGAGCCAGTGCTGATGTCATTGTCTGTGACTAGGCCCCATCACTGCCTCTGCTAGAGCTAGTGCTGATGTGAGTATCTGTGACTAGGCCCCATCACTGCCTCTGCTAGAGCTAGTGCTGATGTGAGTGTCTGTGACTCTGACCACCACTGCCTCTGCTAGAGCCAGTGCTGATGTGAGTGTCTGTGACTAGGACCCATCACTGCCTCTGCTAGAGCCAGTGCTGATGTGAGTGTCTGTGACTAGGACCCATCACTGCCTCTGCTAGAGCTAGTGCTGATGTGAGTGTCTGTGACTAGGACCCATCACTGCCTCTGCTAGAGCTACAGTGCTGATGTGAGCGTCCTTGACTCTGACCATCACTGCCTCTGTGCCTTCATTTCATAGAATCCGAATTGTTTTTGTAGTTCTGTACACACATAAAAGTGTATAAGTATGTACATGCATTGGAACAATAGGCACAAGACTTACTGGATCAGTCTGCTTATTATTACATTGCACTGCAACCGCCTGAAAATTGAGTCATACATGTAGTTCTCCCCAGAGCATTTAAGGGTAGCCGTGCGCTATCCCTTCAAATGAAACTTTAAGGATAGCGAGTGCTATTTTTTTAATTCATTTTTGTCAAATTGAAATGATATTTTTCTATGAAGTAATACCATGACAAAATTAAATTAAAGTACGTTTTGTAGGTGTGGTTAGTGGGGAAAAATTGCAGCATCGCTATTTAGCTGCGCGCAAGTCAGTCGCTGAAAAGATGACAAAGCGTGGACATTCAAGCGAAGTTGGCTGCAGCAGCTCTGGCAAGCACCGAAAGACCGGCATTAACCCGAAATGGAAGGAAGAGTTTCCGTGGCTATTGGAGTTGGAAGATGGCGAAGGTATGATGTGTGTTCTTTGTCGGAAACATAGTCGCCGGCCTAAGCGAGCTAGCGTGGACGAGCGACCTGGGTAGACCTGCCATGAAAGACATTGACTAGGGAGAGCTTGGTCAAACATGACAAAAGCGAGTCACATGTCACGGGAGTCAAGATGGAGGCTGATCTGGGCTGCTCTAAAAGAGATGGCTCTCCAAGGAGTAGTTTCAGCTAAGAGAAAGGCCTTTGTTGGAGCACTGAAATGTATGTACTTCCTGAATCACAGGGAGATAGCACATACTACTAACTTTGGGCCTCCCATGGAGCTAGGTAAGTCATTGGGAGCATCTTACCTTACAGACCTGAACCTGGGTGGAAATGCACACTACACATCAGAGCGTTTCTAGCAGGAGATTGTGCAGTGTCTAGGAGAAACTGTAGCTGATCCCATCACTTCTAACCTTTCTAAGTCTCCTTTTTTTGCTCTGTGTGTGGATGAAACCATGATGTTTCTGTCACCAAGGAACTTATAGTATACGGTCGTTACATCATAGAAGGTCAAATGGAGACAAGCTTCCTTCGTGTACTGGAACTAAAAAATGGTACTGCCGCTAATATAACTGACACATTAATTATGCTCTGTAGTGACCTAGGATTAGATATGCATTTTTTTTGTGGCTTGGGTAGTGATGGAGCATCAGTGATGTTGGGGAAAAGTGGTGGAGTCTCTAAGTTGCTAAAGGACAAGGTTCCTTTCCTTGTTTCGAATCACTGCATTGCACACCGATTAGCGCCTGCTTGTGGACAAGCAGCTAATGAGATTTCTTTTCTCAAGAGCACTGTTTACCAACTGTACCGGTTCTATAAGTATTCATCTGTTCGAACTGCGGGGCTCAAGGATATTCAGGAAGTTCTGAATGACCCTAGGCTTAATCTAACTCAGGCAAAAGATGTCCGTTGGTTATCACATGACCGGGCAGTCAGTCACCTTCGCAAGTGTTTCTCCTCAGTGAAGTTAGCTTGGAAAGGGAAGCTCAGGAGCGCAACAATGCTGAGGCTGCTGGGATCGCTTCCTTTGTAAAGAAATATAATTTTGTGGCTGCTCTCTATATGTTTTCAGATGTTCTTCCACCATTAGCTGCCTTATCACGTGGTTTTCAAAAACAAGATATTGATTTCACCATGGTAAAACCCTTAGTGGTGGGTACTAGAACTACTATCAATGCTCTTCTTCTGAGTCCTAGTGAATTCTTTCAAAGTCTTCCAGATGTCTTGTTAGGGTTGGAAGAGTATGGAGTACAGCAGCCTAGTATAATAGCATGGTGGATAATTTCAAGAGTAACATATACAACAAATACTTACAAACTCTCTCTGAGCACATAACCTATAGGTTTCTGTTTGAGGGATTTGAGATCTTTAACCCCAATGGTGTTCCAGATGAGCTTGCTCATCAACCATCACACAGCACAGAGCATTTGGATATTCTTATCTCTCACTATGGAAAAGAAATAGTACAGCCTGAAGAAACCAATTGTGAACTTATAGTTTTTAACAGTGTAGTGGCTGCTAATAGAGCTTTGAAGCAAATGACAACCACGCAGCTTATGAGGCATGTTATTGGAACTTCTGAGATGACTTCAATGTTCCCCAATATAGCGAAGCTTGCAGCGATTGGTCTGATTATTCCAATGTCCTCTGTAGATTGTGAAAGAGGTTTTTCTACTCTAAATCAAGTCAAGACTGACACGAGGAATCGTCTCACCAATAAAAGCCTCAATCACCTCTTAATGATGTCCATTGAAGGACCAAGTCCCTTTGACTTCCCATGTGAGCTTGTGTGTGATAGGTGGGCTTCCAGGCGGATTGATGTAACCGAATAATCAATGACACTTACATAATTAATGACAATCTTTTTCCATTTAACTTCATTATTTAGGCTTGTTATTGTATATAGCAACACAATATTTCAAGGGAAAGTTCACAAGTGTTTCATCTACTGGAGTGTGTGTGTGTGTACTTTAAGGTATTTAACAAAGATATATCATTCACAGACTGTAACTAAAAATGATCAGCTCCCCCACACAAGGAGAAGTTCCTAGATGAAAACGAGTTATATATAGTCCACTATACTTACTGCAACCTGTGAAATACATGAAACAATAAAAAAATAACATCAAAAACATTGCTCATCATAATTTATCAGTCACACTCCAATGACATTGCCCCTATACTTAACAAAAATCCTGGGGAGAACACTGCTGAGAGTCCAAAAATAATTCAAGTTCATAATTGCGTTTTAGTAATTTTTATAGACCTGTGAGTGCATTTACTGGTGCTGATTAAACACCCACTTATAGTGCATTGGGATGCACTTTTGTCTGCATTGTTAGCATCTTGCTACTTTTGGAACTTGGTGTTGTAGTTCCCAAAGTGTAGTAACTCGGATAGTTACATCATACTTACACTGGCTGACTATATACATGTAAAGTGCTCACGGGTTTAGATATATTATTTTACCAAAGTGTTTGCTCTCAAAGACAAATAGACTTATTTGGTGCCACTAGTACATTATCTGGAGCCACATCAGCGCATAGTTGTAGTAGTGTATTAGCAGTGGTGGGGATGAGTTGGAGGTGGAGATTTAGGACCTAGTCAACCCAAGAAGGTAAAGTTATATCTGCAAAAGAAACATGTGAGCCACCCAAGCCGCAGGAGATACTTTAAGAAGCGGGGAAAGACTTTATTTGGCTGGAATATGATGAGGATTGTGAGGGTGTATTTTACAAGGTCTGCAGAAAATCTGGGAAGTCAATTCACGAAACAGGAGGCGTGTCAGTTACCATACCATCCAATCGGAAGAAAGTTGTTAGAGAATAGAAAGCCTATGACAAAAGTGCCCCTCATGCCCCAGGCTACTCAAGCAGCTCTAGCAGCAGAGAGAGCTCAGAGACAGGGATTAGTCGACCAACAGCTCCAAAAAGTAGAAAGGCAAGAAAGAGTGGAGAACAGAGCAGCTATGCATAAAGTCTCTCTTTCGCTGCACACACTTCCTTGCACATAACTACATAGAACATACTACCAAGTTAGTAGTGTCTTGTGCAGGTGAGAATCTCAAGTACTTCATGGAGAATGCAAGGAGGAATGTAGTATGTACATCTCATATAGATGTAGTTGAGTTTGTACATGCTCTAGGAGAATGGATTGAGGAGTCCATTCAGAAGCGTCTTCCTAAAGAGTCCTATTGCAGTATCATGGCAAATGAGTGTACAGATATTTCAAGTGTGGAAGAGCTGTCCTTTACTGCCGCTGGGAGGAAGGTGGTGTTCCACAGGAGCATTTCCTGGAGATCATCCACTTGCAAGAAGCAGATGCACAGAGTATCTACTCAGCTCTAATTGAAACAAAAAAAATCTAGAATGGGGGTGGGGATTTGATGGAGCAAGTACATTTTTATGAAAGAAAACTGGAGTTCAGATTCGCATCAAGACTCCCGCACCCCGTGCCATGTTCGTGCACTGCCACTGTCACTTGTTAAGTTGGCTTGTGTTCAAGCTGCTAGTTCCACTAATAAAGTTTGTTTATGCAGCACATGTGGATCTGAGGAAATTTTTCCATTGCTCCCCAAAGACTCTTAAAGAGATCCAGTGTGCACTTGTACTTGATATGCCAGAATTGAAGCCTCCTGATACTCGCTGGTTGGCACGTGAGAAGTGTGCAAAGACAGTAAAAGTAAGCTATTCTGCGATCATTACTACTCTAGATAACAGCCATGATTGCAAAAGCATTGGGACTTTGCAAACCTCTCAGTAAAGCGGACAATAATTGCAGCGATGGTCTTGATTGCCTACACACTTCCACAAGTAGCCAAACTCGGTAAAACACTCCAGACAGAACATTTGGCATGTCCATCATATCCAGTCTTGTCGACGCAACCCTTCACATGTTGGATGATGCAGTTGTACCAGCAGAAAATTGGGTACTAGAGCTTTTGGATGCAAGTGCGAACCTAGAAACTGGAATAAAAATTACTCGGGCAGACATCAAGTCGTTCCAGGAAAAAAGTAGCAAAAACATTCATCAGGCATCTGAAAGATAACATTTTGAGCTGTTTTGCTGCTTCTGGAGATGTTTTGTCAGCACTGAGCACCTTACCCAAGGAAAGTGCCAAGTGTGGACTCTATCTTTCCTCCTATAGGAAAAGTCTTAGGACACTCCTTGCACACAATGGCACAGAGAGATCTGTTACAGGGTGAAGAAACAGTAAAAAAAGCAATGATATCCCCTGGCATTAGTGCAGACTGGCAAGCGTTTCGTCAGTTCATGACTGAGCAGCCTAAAGACAACATGAAGTGTCAGTTAAGCTTGTTTCAAATGAAATGTTGAAAACCATGCTCCCAAACTTGAACACACTTGAAGCTTCTCTCCGACGAAGTTAATAAAAACTCGTCTACTCTACTCGTGACTCTAGCTCTCATGAAAATTGCCATCGAGGAGTCTGGAAACAGTGACAGGCAGTGATCTCGAGACAACCTAGAGGTATATGGAACAGAAAGGGAAGAACAGCAGTTTAAGTTGACCATGACATGTTTTGTTAGCCTTGTATGTAGCTATAAGCACGTGTTCATTGTCGAGTATAACATTTATAAAATTGGCTACATATATCTAAGTTTCAAGAGGGGGGGTTAAGATTCTAGCATTCACCTCTCCCCCCTTGCTAGAATCTCCTCCCACCCCCAAATGAAGCCCTGCATTTTGGCCCAGCAGAGAACTGCTAATCACACAATGAAGCATTGTTGATGGCTGTCCAGTCCGAGTTGGCGTCAGTGTCAGCATTCTCATCAGACCTTGTGAGGTCCGGGCATGTTTATTGCAGCTACAATGAATCACTGAGGTGCTGGCTAATGCAGTTGGAGCTCCAAATCTCCATTTCAGGGATGCGACTTTGTACCAGATTTTTCTGGAATATAAGTTGCCATATCTAAAATGAATTGCCGGGAGAGGTCACAGGTGAAACATGATCAGAAAATGCTGGATAGTGTTGAATTTGCAGAGAAATTAAGCTGAAAGTAAGCACTAGTGCAAGATTGGAGAAAGAAGACTAATACCAAGTTTAGCTTGATGACATCGGGTCAGGGTCAAAGTTTAGTGTGCTACATGTAATGGTAATTATAGTATTGTATAATGATAGTATTCTTTTGGGGGAGCAACTTTTATGTAGATTCTATAGCGGCAAATGGTCTCTCAAGTACGTTAATTAATTGCCGATACAGTTTTCTGTCTTCTCACTTGTGGATATTACTTTGATCTTGTATGGATTGCCATCTCCACTGGACTGCCATAAGTCCAGCCCTGAATTTAGTGGCAGGATTGTGGACTACAAATAAATCCGATGGGTTACTGTGTCAGATGGATTCAGGTTGCCAGAGTGCTATTTTCTCTATTGATGTACACTCTACCAGGTAATTGTAATGATAACCACTGTATGGAGCTAGCAATTCTGTAGATATGCCATTTTGTTCCTAGCTATAAAGCCCAAACACTTTCTACTTTATTTTAGCTAATCCTGAAGCCATTTTGTTCCTAGCTATAAAGCCCAAACACTTTCTACTTTATTTTAGCTAATCCTGAAGCCATTTTGTTCCTAGTCAAACACTTTCTACTTTATTTTAGCATCTTTGATTCCGGGAACAATGATAGTTCAAGAGACATTTTGTAGAATGTATATAATTATAGTGTCAATATATATACATGTATATATATCTGATATTCAGCTGGAGGATCTGGTTCCTGTACTGATGGATTTCCTACTCTCCAGCAGCTATTGTCTACTACAGATACAACACCTGCTCGTCAAATACCGCTCCAGGGTCTATTTCCTGCACTCCGCATAACGTGTGATGGGCATCTCATGGAAATTATCTACATAGCCTCCAGGGGTGGTTTATCTGGTTCTGAATACTTCAATGTTTGGAGGGAGGATGGTCCTGGAAGTAATGTATATATTATGTCTTCAGCAATTTCCAGCAGTTCTGAAACACTATTGTCCATAGTTGATGAAAGCATTGGTTTGTATTCAATCAGACTTAGCAATTTCTCAGTGCGTGCCAGAGATTTCATTGGGTTTACTGCATATCAACCAACGAAACTTCAGTTTTTGTACCTTAATAATGCTGCACCGGGAAGTCTCTACACAAGCATATTTTGGGATAGCATTGATCTAAATGCCGTGACAAATTACGATCAAAATTATCTTCCACTGATCACAGTTGTCATTGCCCGTAAGTCAGTACTATTAATGCTCTTTGGCTGTGTAGACTAGTTTTTGTACAGTGTGATTTTAGCATTGGTCTTAAATTTTAGCACATTCTCCAACACCAAGCCCAGTCACATTCACAATGGCTGTTACATTTGGAGACTCTGAAATTTTAGCACATTCTCCAACACCAAGCCCAGTCACATTCACAATGGCTGTTACATATGGAGACTCTGCGAATATTAACATTACTGCAATATACATCGTATCTAGTGGAGTGGTTGCTTTGTTGGTAGTTTCTCTCGCCATCATATGTGTGGCACGTGCAATAAGTAGGATGAAGAAGGAGCGTCGTAATCCCAGACAGCATTCAAGAAGTGAGCGTAAGTGGAAAGACAGTGTGCACTAAAGCTACACTATAAAGTGCACATAAGCGTTCATGCAGCTGTGTTTTGTTACGTTGTTGTTTTGTATCAGAGTTCTGTACAGAAGTTGCAAACAGTCATGGAAGAGCCAGCAAAGAAGAAGGCAGTTCTGATGGGGACAACTGTAGCATGGAATGTAATCCCAATTATGGTGGTCATAGTATTGAAGGCCATATTGAGCTGGACCAAAGCACCAGCAATGAAAACATGTACCATAAATTAGAGTTTGAACACCAGCCAGCAGGGAGGCAGTGGCAACAGCAACATGCCATCAATGCTGATAGCAACTATTACCACACTCTTCAACACTTGGATCACAAGTCCAAATATGAAGCCGAAAGTGAGTATTGTGTCTTAGCATATGGTTTGCCAGAGCTGGAAGGAAGAAGTGGTTGTAGTGATGCCACCACACTGGAACAGGCCACAGTGAAGTCAGGAACGGATATGGCAGACGTTGAGAATGGATATGACAGTCTTAATGCTGGCCACAACCATACTGAACACTGCAGTGCCATAGTCGTCAAGCCCAACATGAGTTATGGTTTACCGAAGACAAGCACTATCTCACCGGCATTTACATAAGGAAATTATACAAATGTTGACTTGTTTTACTAACATTATCATCATGCCCTCATTATGGTATTGATGGATCTCCTGTGCCCCCAATCATATTACAAACTATGGCTAAATATACCAATGTTGACAGCCAAAACATTTGCCAAATTATTGATGTAATTAAGCCTAGATGGCAATTAATTAAGTTGAGGCAGTAATTAACAGCAGTAATTAATTAAAATGAGGTGACAATTAACTAAGCTGATGTGTTAACTAAGCTGAGGTGTTAATTAATTAAGCTTGAGATGGGTAACAATCCTGACTGTGATATTTAATCAAGAATGCACTGTTATTGCTGGAACAACAATAATGAGCACGAATCATGCACTGTGTGCAGCCATTCTCACCTTGCTCCAGTTCCGCTATCTCGACTATTCTTGATGCACATTCATTATTGTAACTTGCATCACATCATGATAATGTGTATGTCGTGTAACAAGTACGACAGCCGAGGGCTTGACTGACCCATTATCTACCTGGGTCAGACTCAGAGAAATGAAAAGGGAAGTTTCTCATGTAAAGTGTTGCCTAGCCTTGTGTCAGTTGCTGCAGCGGATATATCTAACCATCTACACCTCTATCAAGCAAGTAATCCCACGCTGCAAGAGATTAGCTGACCTCATGACTGCCTGTGGCTCAGTGGGTCATACGAATTTCCAATAACCTTTCCTGAAAAGCAGTAACTGACATCGACTGTAACCATTCTGCTTAGTATGATTACAAAATGTATAGATACTTGTAAGTAAGCAGGGCCGTACTTGCCTCTAATTCTATGAAGTCTGATCTAGTGAGGTGGATTGAGAATGCTCAAGTTATTGTGGCCACTGCTAGATGCCCCCCAAATGTCCATTTTTTTCTTCTTTCTTCCTTTTCTTCACTTTATTTTTCCAGTGTCTCTAAGGCAAGTAAAAAGGTACACTCTACTTTTGTTTGGACAAACATCATATTGGTTTGACCATATCAAAATGGTGAATGCCAAACCAACCAAAGCTGATTTATATATTATTATCTCTACTAAAACCCACTTTAGCAGCTTCTTGTGTCTAAATGGAAGGAAAGGAAAACAAGAACAAACACTTCAAAACAACAAACACTTCACAACAACAACAAACACTTCAAAACAACAACAACATTTCTAACATGACTTGAATCCAACAGAAGGAAACACTTCAAGCAGCAGGTCTGAATCCTTCACTGAGGTAGTAAACAGGCAAACCAGAAAGCTGTTTAATATCCTGAAATTCGTCTTCAAGGATCTATCTTCATCTCCTTTCTCTCTCTCTCGCTCCACCCCGTCCTCTCCAATACTCATCTGAGGGGACAACTTAATTAAGTGAGGAAAAGATTGTAGGATATATGTTTACCTGAGTGAGCCATTTTGAGAACTGGATAATTACCCACAATAGATGGAATGCACATGGATGAGCTTAGTACTACACTAAAAACTGATGTCTTGGCAATGATGAGAGCATTGACAAAGGAGTGCTCAGGTTTGTGAAAGCAATTTAGCTGTAGTATTTGCCCTCGTGCTAATTTCCCTCAGATGGAGTGAGGGTGTGATAATTGTCTCCCTGCTTTCAAAGGTAGTGCAAAGAATCTTCAATAATGTAGTCAAATTATTACTATATACCATAGCAATGAAGACAGAACACAAGGCTCGGAGACTCAAAGTCGACATGCAACAGCTAATTTGTTTTCTTAATCCAGTAAAAAAAATATTTGAAAATTGGTAAATATTGTCAGCATTATATTCGTGTGCATGTACAATAATTGAACCAGGCTATATAAGCTTATTCAGAAGTTGCATGTTTTCTCCAAAGAAATGAAGTCAGTTGTTTGCTGAGTAGCTTATTCTCATGTAAAGAAGAAGAAAGTTTGGACTAAAAAGTAATAGCCATAATACATCACAAAATTTTTATTGCAAAAGAACTTTGACCACAAAACAAGGTAAACTATATATATATATATAATATATACTAGTGATCAATATTTGCATTTATGTACATACTAGTGTGTGTGTGTGCGTGCGTGCTAGGCAATAAAAGGTAAAAGGTGATTTAAATATTTGTGGTTTACATTTGTGATTATAAAATCACTTTCGTCTTTTGTGTACACACGTTATATATTACTTGACCGTTGGTGTGCCGGGTGTAATTATTGAAAATTGACAATTCTTGATGTGAACTTTTATAGGCACAAGTATATACGTCTATATAATGAGTGTAATTTCAAAGTGGAAACTATGTCAAACGTTTTCTGATGCCCTGACAAATAAATATATTGCCAAGTAGAATAAGAAAGAACTTGCACTGTCATTTAGCATTTTATTCTACACCTGCAGCGCTACTATCACAAATATGCAGCTGACAAGGCTAGATATGACCGAGAGATGGAAGACTACTCGAGCAGAAAGCTACTTACGTCAACACAAGATCCAGAAGCTGTATAAAACATTGCAACCGAACTCATCTCATCTGGCTTGCACATATTCAAACTCTCATCAAGTATATAACTGTATAGCTATATATAGGACATTGCATTACTCACTGACAATATTTGTATCAAACATAATTTTGTAAGTAGTTTATGCCCCCCAAATTTTAATTGTCGTGGTCTCATTTTGTCCCTCATACACATTTCCCTGCTAGTGAAGAATACTCGACTTGTTCTTAATTAAGTGTTGCTTTAGGGAAAGGGTAGGAAACAGTTGCGCATGTTTGTTTGTGGTTTGTGGTGTGAAAATAACTGTCTTCCATTTGAAAGGATCTTGAGCAGCTACTGTCCTTTTTGCCGTTTTTTGTTTGGGGGAAAAGAATCTCTATTAACATGGACATATGACCGATTAATACCCAACAAATTGCAAACATGCTATAATATTTTATAGCACAAACTGTGTGGTATAGTCTATGTGTGTGTGTGTGTATGCCTTGTAGTCTAACAATATTGAGATTGCAGAGGAACATTTCAATATCACAGAACCATCAACACCTGTAAGGAATAAATCTTATGTTGTAATGATGCAGAATACAGACTTTAATTCAGACAGTTCTTCACGTTGGGGGGGGGGGTAGAGAGCAGAGTAAGTAGCTGGAGAAAGCAGCAGAAACTTACTGGCATGCCATCCAAATCTTTACGGCTACCTGGAGGGGGATGCAAAGCCCATGCCCAAGACACAGAAGAAGCACTTCCTTCACTGACGGGAAGAGGTCCCAACATCTGAGAATCATAAGAAGTGCTGTTCAGGAGAAGGCCCTGGAGTTGTGCAGTGCTGATGGCTGGCTCACCCACTGCCTGAAGCCTACTTGAGTAGCCCACACTGCTGAAGAGGTCATGGCCACAGAGATAATGACAGTGACTATGCAGCCACTACTTATGATGCACGTATCTATGTATATAGGCATAGATGACTGATGAAACACATCAATCTCTTCTAGGCAGTTGCAGGTCCTATCGCAAGAATAACAAGACCATTGGTCATGAGGTGACTTCATGATAGGGCGGTCAATGGTGACGTAGTTGATATCCTGGATGGTGCACATCGGCAAGTGTCACTATCACTCAAACCAACTCGGCATAGGAAGGATACCGTTTTTCCCCATCGAGACTGCAGCCGATTTATGATAACTGCAGTTAAGAATAGATGGTGGCTGGAGGCTTGCTAGATGGAGCACGGATGAACTGGTGTGTCTTTGTGAGTGCGGCACACACATTGCACCACCCTTCAGTTGGGTACAAGTACATTTTCCATATGAAGCTAGCCCTCAGCTCCTCAAAAAATGCTATACTGTATGTCCAAACCTCTTATTCAAGGCATTTAATCTCACTATTATGTATAGAAGGTAACTCTGTTGCAATTTCAGATTCACTCTAGATGAGGCCTTGCTTGCCACTTTTTTGAAGTGAGAAGAGTAGGTGAGGTTGCAAACAAAGATGACACCAGGTTCTCTATCAAATTTCAATAGCTTGCTATGAGTATGTTGGTACGAGTATCTTTTGCCAACCTGTTCACTAGATGAAAGTATGAACAAACAGTCCCCTCGATGTCCAGCTTTTAGCTAGCACTTGGACAACCACTTCCATCAACATGTTATCTTTCGTCCTGACTCCTGAGGTCTTTATAACATTGATTTGGCTGAGGCCTGTCAGAGGTTGGCAAAGCTTCTCACTGCTTCAAAACTTTCTCAAAAGAGTGTAAAGAACAAGTGATAAGTTCTAGGATATCTGATTGGTCAGACATATGCAAGGAACTCCACTCTTGCATATTATATCAATTCCGTTGAATCCGTAGTCAGTTGCATTACTGGTTCACAATATCAGCAAAGGATCAGAAGGACGGAACACTACTGGTTCACAATATCAGCAAAGGATCAGAAGGACGGAACACAGCAATGTCTTGGTGATATTGTGAACCATGTTAAAGTGACCCATTTGTGTGTCAGCCAGTGCTTCAGAATACTGAATTCAAGGCATTGAGTGACAAGTAATGAAGAGAGAGGGAGAGGATTTTTTTAAATAATAATTTTAGTCTTGTTACAATGACCGCAATACTGAACTCGAAATTTACTCTCTCGATGCTTCAGATGTTTCGACTAGATGCTCCAGTTATTTAGTCTTAGTATTGTTAGATTGCACTGCTCTTGCCATTGTCCTAGGCTTGGCATAACTGAAGGCGTAATACAATATTGATCTGCACAGTATTGATGTCATCACGATGTAATGCTTGGATTGTGATATGGGGAAGTGGCCAAGAATTGTATGTATTTATGTGCTCCTTACATATTCCAAACTGGTGGGTTGGCAAATTCATTAGTGTGCGTGTTGGTAGTGTGGCTATGAAGGGAGTTTGGGTAAGAGTACAGCTTCCCTTGAAGTTGGAAAGCACACTGTCTAAGAGTGAGGTCATTGGAAGTGCTTTGTGCAAAATTCCTCAGAATACTCAAGGGAAGATCATGCACAAACTGATAAGAACTTGTTAAAGTGACAGATCACACTTTGACACCGTTTAGTGTTCTGTATTCTCCATCATTGAAACACCTCTCCTCTAGTGACTATACGCATTCAGTCCTCTATGCGCCAACTAGTAGCCAGTTCTGTAGAGAGGCAGTACATTATGTCTACTTGACAATAGTTCAAAATTGGCTGATCCCACACCATAGCTAGAGCACATTGATAAATTGAGTAGCCGGGTCAATCATCCTTTCCTGTCAGCTATTAACCATCATCCCATTCTCACTTACCTGTGCAGCCCCCCTGAATCTGCTGCAATCTTTCTCTTCACTATGATCACCTTCCATGTTTCCATAAGCCACCATATTTAAGGTGGGTGACCCTTTTTATGGTGACGTAGAGTGAATACATAGCTACATAGATAGATAGATACACAGATATTGTAGATTGCTATGCTTAAGTTTCCCATTCAACCCACCCCGTGAGAACTCAATTAACACACCAATAATATTGGTGCAGTGCTTTTTCATGTTGATGATTTTTACCAAATGCAACAGAGTGTCTATTGCATGATGCTTCCAGAAGCCTTTCTGGTTAGTGAGAAAAACTCTTTTCAAATAGAAAAAGAAGCCTTTGGTTTGATCTTTGCTGTGAAAAGTTTAATATAGCTATATCTATGAGAAATCCACACTGATAGATGACTAGAAGCCCCCCTTCTCCTCCCTTAGGATGGCATATCCCTCCAGCATTAGTGAGGATGCCAAGGTGGTCATTTCTTACAATGCCTACTACAATGCAGATGTGCAGAGGCCCTACCATAAAGTGCCTGAAATCACGTGTTTAGTATTCTACAAATAATAATCATTTTTTTAACTCTTGCGGTTCTGTTAGTTACTACCATATAGCGCCTTTCCCCCAAGAGCTAAAGTTGCGAGGGCTTCGTTTGATCTTTGACGCGAAAATGGGCCTGGATCAAGTAAGGGATATCAATTTATAAATTATGCAAAACAATTGAGTTTGAAATACTTGAAATTTTAGCTCCTCGATACACAAGTACTATACAGTCTCTATTATCCAAGGTGTTCAAATCAACACAATTTTAAACATTTGACTCTTTTACACATTAGTTGTAATTTCAGTTATGGGGTATATATAAGTACGGCAGGAAGTCAATTATTAATTAATTAAAAATTTATATCTATATTTATATTGTTTTGGTGTTTCTATTATTTTGGTGTTTTTATTATTATTATTATCTTTATTTTATTTTTCCACATCTGGTTCACGTGCGAACACATGTGCCGAGGTGTGGGTCTTACAAACTTCAGCTATCCGAACAAGCAAGTCAAACGAAGGTTTCATGAAGCACCGGAGGAAATATGGGTGGCTTTTCATTTCATGGGTATGAAAATACCTGCGCAAAACAAATACATATCATTCCCTCAATGTGGACAATTTTTCATACCCCATATAAAAACAGAGAGCATGGCTAGACAAGACGGAACAGATTTTGCTTTTATTGAGGATAAGCTTAAGGTTTGTCGCATAGAAGAATGGTGAGACTTCAGTTATCCGAATGCCCTCTGGTCCCAAATATGTTTGATAACCGACTTCCTATTGTAAAAGTGAACATATCTGGGGCTGCCAGAATAAACTAACTTCACGTGGAACTCTTGTTAGCTACTACAAACAGTGCACCTTTGCTAGATCCCATTATAATATGTTGCAGGGTATCAGATAGTTCAACAATGTACCAGTTTAGAATCTGGCTACTTCCCCATATCAGTACACCATCGTCATGACGACAGTGCCATGCAATTGTCCCTACAGTGCCTCATAAGCCTACTAGCTATTTAAATCAGCGCAGTCTCACTAAAAATGCGTCAATTGCCATTCAGAGTGTGCATGTGCTCGACTCTAATTGACATCAATCACAAGTAATCGGACTTTGTATCCTTCAAAATGTATTTCATAGAAGGCATTGAACTCTTTCTAGAGCCTTAATGTGTAAAAACTCATTGAATTGTGATGGTCTTAAGGCTGTCCACACTGCACAATCAATTAATGTGTAGATTTGAGGAGGGGGACAATACCATTTTGAAAAATAAAAAGACTAAAAAAAATAACTTGTGGTTATGATTTTGGAGCTCCATAGATCCTGCACACTTCCCCTTATGACCTTGATATATAGCCAGAAAGATAGATCTCTCTGTGTGCTCTCTTTTAAAAATGTCACAGGCAATCAAAGTTGGGAATCTCAAAATCTGCATGCCTAAATTTGCTGCCACTGATTGTACAGTGCCAGACAGTGTAGTGGCAAGTGGAAGGAATCCTTACTGTTCAAGAAGAGTGTTTTCATTATGCACTAAAACGTGAGTATGTGGTCAAGCATTTTGTTTGAAAATTAATTTAATGATGTGGTGAAGTGTGCTGGTTGACCATGAAACTCGTTTTAGCACTAATGAAAACACTCGCAGTGTAGAGTAGAGCTTCCTCTTGTCACTGATACTAATTTCAACTGGCTTTCCGATTAGGAGCTAGAACACCAGAGAATCCAGGCATGCAGGTCCCCAACTTGGACTGAATGTAACTTTGGCATGGTCATACCTATGCAATATTATTTTTTTGTATCAAAAGAAGAGCACACAGAGAGAGCTATATAACTTTTGAGTTATATGAAGTGTGCAGAATTTCTGGAGCTCCTGAGTGGTGACAACAAGTGGGTTGGGTGAACAAATCCTTCCATCGCAATAAACTTTTCCCCAACCTACATGCTTGACCATGTACTTGTACTCACATTTTAGTGCTTAACGAAAACACTTCCCCGTAGAGCAGAGTTTCCTCTAGCCATGGATAGCAATTGTCTAGCACTTTCCAATCAGGAGACACACTTGCAGGCCTTCAAGATTTTGAGGTACCACACTTTGGCTGCAGTTAACTTGGCAGAGTTATAGCTATGCAACATTTTTTTGCATCAAAAGAGAGCATGCAGAGAGAGCTATCTTTTGAGCTAGAAGTCCAATTCATACAGTAAAGTGTTCAGATCTATGGAGCTCCAGAGTTGTAAACACAAGATCTTTTTAGGAAAAAAAAATTACTTTAATCCCCTTAATACACATCAATACGCATTGGCTGCATCCACACCGAATAATTACGACATTGCATCCTAATGTTGCATCAGATCCAATGCAGTTGTTTGAATCATTTCAAAGTGATCCAGAGCATGCAGTAATGATTTAATCTGCTGAGCCTGTTAAGGCCATCACATATACATTACAGCACAGTTTGGGACTATTTAGTAACTAACCTAATAACAATCTATATTAAAAATCAACAATACTTAATTATCCACAATATTAAGTTATTAGTGTCCCACTGCTCAAGGAGGGGGGGATGGGAGGGGACCAAAGATCATTCCTCAGCTTTCCATACAACAGTTCCTTTCTCCTCTGCCACCACTTCCCTACCCATTACATAACACACTCGCCCACCTCCTCCATCACTTATCCCTCCACATCTTTCCCCAAAAGCAATGCCACCTTTCCATCCTTACTCACTCTTCTAAATTCATCCAGCCACTGTCCTGCCCCTACAATTCTGCACACCTCATCCATCAGGACCAGCCGATCCCTCTCAAATTCCCCGCATATCATCAAGAAATGTTCCACATCCTCCCCTACTATTACACATTATACACCTCTCATCCCTAACTATCCCACATCCCTTCTTATCCTCTGACAACCCAGCTGATGCAGTCCTCAGTCGAAATTGCAACCACACACCTTCCTGACCATGCATGGACCTCACATACCTCTCCACCCCTGCACCATTCTTTGCCGATTTATAGAAATTCAGCGTACTCTTTCCGTTTACTTCCTCCTCCCAGTCCTTCTCATTTCTCACCTTCACTTTCCCCCACTTGCACACTGATCCAACCTCGTTGTATATTTCGTACTTTCTCCTCAAGATCTCATATTCTTCCCACCATAATTATACAATAATTATGCTTTGAATGAACTTCCCCCTCACCGTGGGAGCGCTTGGAGGAGACCAGAGCGCTAACCTGGTATTACTTGTTGGAAACTGTTTGTAGGGCACATGCTAGCTAGATCTCGACGAACTTGCACTGTAGCTACTGCAATAGCAGCAAATAACTCCTGATTTTTTCTCTCACTGTAGCTACTATCATAGCTCGTGGAACATCACCCTTTAACGATATTGCCTTTCCTTTAACTCTATTCTGTTTCTGTTCTGCAGTAGCAATCTCCTTCACATCCAACCCCCTTCTCCTTCTTCTTGCATGTTTTGTTCATAAAAATGCAAGTGCGGACACAACTGATGCACTTCCAATGCACTTGTCTTCCATGCAGTTATATCATCATTGTGGTTATTATTGGTCAACCATGTCCTGTTTTGGCAAAGTATTTCATGTTTGTTTACGCTCTGTTGTAGTAAATCACTTCTCCCTCTTCAGTTGTTACACTCAAATATTTGCCTACTATAAGCTAATTGAGCTTGCAACCAGTGTCTTGATGAGAACACTACATTCGGCTGTAAAGGTTCAAGTGTATGGGGTTGTTCTGGGGAAATTGATGAGGGAAGTCTTTCTGGAAGCAAATGAAATAAAACGAACCAGGTTTACTTCCGAGTTGTATTGTGTTATTGATCAAGATGTTAGTTGCATGCTAAATGAGCATAGTTTTTACAATAGCCAGTACTTTAAGTTTAGAGTTATACAAATAAGTCTCAAGAGTGAGAAGTGTCCCCTTTGTGATAGAGTGAGAAGTGTACCCTTTGTGATAGAGGAGAGGGGGGGGGGGGGGGGGGGGGGGGTATGAGTAAGATTGGCTTGAGGAACCAAAGACAAAGTGTCATGTGTGAGTGGACAGCACCAATTATTGCTGTACCAAAGAAGGATGGATGATTCAGAATTTGTAGTGCCAACCTCTCCTATGTATCATACACTTGTGCTAATTGATCTTAACATACACGCTGACCTGCCACCTTGAAGTGTCTTGGTGTATTCCTGACAGATCTAGCTTTGAGTATCCTCTTGGTTTTGGTAGCGTTGAGTCCCAAGTATGGGGATAGCCTTAGCCACAGCATTCATGGAGTCCATACTACAGGGATTTCCACTACAGGGATTTCCACTGTAGTTATTTATTCCTTATCACTGGAAAAATTGAAGCTGATCACTTCCTTAGGCAGGTGCTGATGTGCTTCAAAAAGTATGGTTTAAGATGTCTGAAGGCACCTTTTTGCAACCCTCAGTAGAATATTTAGGCCATGGTTTGACACACAAGGACCTGAATACACCAGGCGTACTTAGGTTTGAACAATTATTATGGCAAATTGCTTGAAAATTCACCACCTAGACACCTTACAGAAGAGTAGAAAGTGGAGGAGTGATGCTTGTGAAAGACCATTCAATTGGGCAAAGCAGAAAGCAGGTCTTGCTTTTCAACTCGGATTTTAGTGCCTGAATGATCCATTTGTGTGGCAATTAAAGCTTCAAAATATGACATTGGTGCATTGAGATAGAACAGAACATACTATTGCATATGCTTCCAGAAGCCTTTCTGGTTAGTGAGAATAACGACTATAAAAAGAAGCCTTTGGTTTGATCTTTGCTGTGAAAAGTTTCCATCATTATATCTATGAGACAGTCCCCACCGTTAGAAGAACAATGTATCACTCCAACCATAACAAGGATGTTAAGGTGGTCATTTCTTCTATATTCAAACATATTCATGCCTACCAGTCCACATTACACTACAATGCAGAACAACCTATTCAGCAGTTTCAGTATTAATCTCCCTTGTTCAAAGTGGTACGTGCTTGACACCAATCGATGGTTAGTATCCAACTACTGTGATTGTGAGATTCAATTAATTTGGCATTGTATTACATCATGCACACTGTTTTCTTTCTTGATTAATGATCTATTGAACATCACAAGTATCAATTTTTCATCTATAAGTTGTTTCTACAGTTTTGAATTGCATACATTCATAAGCAGAAGGTTTTTCATTTATCTCAGTCTTGTCTAAAACTTTAGCTTATAATTTAGTTGATCATTTATTCTAAATTAGATTTGAGGGGGTTCCAACAAAAAGTTCGAAGGTGGTCTAATTACTACAATAGCTTGTTATACTGCGTTAGATCTGAAATATGAGGATGAGCGGGGGGGGGGGGGGGGGGGGGGGCCTCAAACCACAAACATCAAGACATCAAGGGTGATTGTGTATGGACTGCCAGTGACTAAATAGTTGGACTGAGGGGGTCTATAACTTTCGTGACAGACAAACCCTTCAATGCAATAGTGATACAGAAAAGGGTTTGTTTTCCGACTAGTCGGTAAACAAGAGAAAATGTTTTTATTTAAAATACCTGTATATTGACGTGCTAAAAAGAACAGAAACTAGAGAGTAACCTAGAGCAGCTAGCTGAAATGTCGAGAGAATACAATTTCAAGTTGATTATTGAGAAGGTTCTTGTTATCATTTAAAATTGTACATTATCATGATTTTCAAAGCAGTCCAGTATGGTTCACATGGTTCTAGTCAACATGGCTGCTGTATACTTGTAAGTCGTTTGTTTTTACTCTGCTTGTTTCAATTGGTTTCTGTACATTAAATTTGAGTGGTGGAAAACTACAGAGTCCTACAAAGTGGATTTATTGTTGTTGGACATAACACATATCACTACAGGGCGAATTTTGTTAGGAATTTTAACTGAGCCCAATGTAATCATGTTATCCACTACATAAAAATCGGCACACTGTACTCACTGTCACATTAGGGTCAGCTACAGCCTCCTTCAAAGACTTGCACAGGAGAACTCTATCAACCAAACAGAAGATGCTTTGGTACTGTAGAGCAGAGGGTCAGATAAACAGCTAAAGCCTCCATGGACTGGGTAATAGTTTTCGAAGATCGAGAACTATAATGACCTGTGCGCATGTCAATAATTTTACCCTCTGCCCAGCTCTGCCAACCCTTGGCAGTAGTCTGTCAACTTCAGCTGAAACTGTGTTTCTTTTGTTTTGTCTTCTCACACCATGTAGTTGCTAGAGTCACGCCGAGAACGACCTTTACCTAATAGCGCTTACGCTACAACCGCTCGCTTTTTACTTTTTGGGGTTGCGTACATGTATTGTTGTTGCAGAAGAGGGGAAGGGGGATTGCTGCATTTCTACCTCATCGAAAAAATTCAAGTCTTTTTAGAGCTAATGCCTGCCGTAACCGTAGGCAGCTAAGAATGAGTTTTAGCTGAGTTAGACCTGATGGCATGTCCATCAATGGTCAAGTGGTAGACTCTGGTATGGGATGCAACCTGCAGTGACCCATCCAACCTTTTGGCTGCAGTCACTGATGCTGGTGCAGTGGCAGCCCAGGCGGAGATTTTGAAGGGTGAGAAGTACGCCCGGTGTCGTGCCATATTAGTCCCGCTGCCATATTTGTCCCGCTCAGAAAATGTTCGCGATAACGGGACAAATATAGTGCCATATAGTGCCATATTAGTCCCGCCTGCCATATTAGTCCCGCCTGTGCCATATTTCTCACCTGAGCTGCCATATTAGTCTCACCCAGGGGCAGATCCAGGTGGGTATTTTGGTGGTTTTAACCCCCCCCCCCCTATATGATTTAAACCCCCCCATATAAATTTATAAAACTGCACTCGCCTTAGTACTGATACCAAACCCCCCTTACTGATACCCTAGATCTGCCCCTGTCACCTGCCACATTTGTCCCGCCATATTAGTCTCATGCTCACTGGCCATATTAGTCTCACCTGTTATTTTAATTTTTTTAAATTTATTTTTATATTTTTATATTTTTTTATAAATTGATGCAAATACAAGCGCAAATGCATAGGAATGGCTAATAGCAACCAAATGCTAGTGTTATTAAAGTCACCCTATATAGTTACATGAGTAATGGGATGCACACATAAGAGATGAATAAGTAAAATAGTCTGATAAAATATAATAAACACAAAGATAATGAATATATAATAGGGATTAGGATTGATAAGGTGACCATGGGTTATGCTTAAAGGAATTAATATTAGGAGCAAACACAACAAAGTCAGGTAAACTATTCCATATTCCTATTTCGAGTCCCACCTGCCATATTAGTCTCACCTGCCATATTTGTCTCACCCGACATATTAGTCTCACCTGCCATATTAGCCTCACCTGCCATATTAGTCTCACTTGCCATATTAGTCTCACCTGCCATATTATATTAGTCACCTGCCATATTAGTCTCACCTGCCATATTAGTCACCTGCCATATTAGTCTCACCCGACATATTAGTCTCACCCGCCATATTAGTCTCACCTGCCATATTAGTATCACCTGCCATATTAGTCTCACCCTACATATTAGTCTCACCTGCCATATTAGTCTCACCTGCCATATTAGTCTCACCTGCCATATTAGTCACCTGTCATATTAGTCTCACCTGCCATATTTGTCTCACCTGCCATATTAATCTCACCTGCCATATTAATCTCACCTGCCATATTAGTCTCACCTGTCATATTAGTCTCACCTGCCATATTAGTCTCACCTGCCATATTATATTAGTCACCTGCCATATTAGTCTCACCTGCCATATTAGTCACCTGCCATATTAGTCTCACCCGACATATTAGTCTCACCTGCCATATTAGTCTCACCTGCCATATTAGTCACCTGCCATATTAGTCACCTGCCATATTAGTCTCACCTGCCATATTAGTCTCACCTGCCATATTATATTAGTTCACCTGCCATATTAGTCTCACCTGCCATATTAGTCTCACCTGCCATATTAGTCTCACCCTACATATTAGTCTCACCTGCCATATTAGTCTCACCTGCCATATTAGTCTCACCTGCCATATTAGTCTCACCCTACATATTAGTCACCTGCCATATTAGTCTCACCTGCCATATTAGTCTCACCTGCCATATTATATTAGTCACCTGCCATATTAGTCTCACCTGCCATATTAGTCTCACCCGACATATTAGTCTCACCTGCCATATTAGTCTCACCTGCCATATTAGTCTCACCTGCCATATTAGTCACCTGCCATATTAGTCTCACCTGCCATATTAGTCTCACCTGCCATATTATATTAGTTCACCTGCCATATTAGTCTCACCTGCCATATTAGTCTCACCCGACATATTAGTCTCACCTGCCATATTTGTCTCACCTGCCATATTAGTCACCTGCACTTGCCATATTAGTCTCACCCGACATATTAGTCTCACCCGACATATTAGTCTCACCTGCCATATTAGTCACACCCGACATATTAGTCTCACCTGCCATATTAGTCACACCCGACATATTAGTCTCACCTGCCTTAGTCACCTGCCATATAAATCTCACCTGCCATATAAATCTCACCTGTCATATTAGTCTCGTCTGCCATATTGTCTCACCTGACATATTAGTCCCATTTGCCATATAAATCTTACCTGTCATATTAGTCTCACCTGCATAACTGAATATGAATGTGTTGCGTGTATATATATATATATACACAAGCTATATATAAATTGCAGTAAAAACATGGGAGGAGTATCTAATATGGCAAGTAACTTGACCATCATTTCTATCAGAAATCATGGGAGGAGAATTACTTGCCATTTACTAATCACAATATTAGATGAACAATTTTTGTTTTGTTTTGCAATATACCCCTTCTCTGGATGATGGAGTGATAGAAGGACAGGGTCAAGTATATATATTTGGTTCCTCAGCACCATCCTACAATTTAACTTGTGCAAAACTCAATAAACATATTTCCAGGTCAACCATGATCCTAGGAAGACCGCCAGAAAGTTTAGGATCTCCCAGTATTTCACAGATATTGAGAACTAAGACAGTTTATTGTATGATGAGACATTAATAATTACCCGAAAAAAATCCGAACAAGAACAAACAGATTCAGTCTCAATTATTTAAGTGGCACCCAATTCCCTGTCGAAACAACTGCCACAGTTCCACTCCTCCTCCCGGTTGATGATGGCTGATGGTGGAATCTGTGCACATGATTGGTGGAACCATTCACTACACTTGCTGCACTGTGCCACTGTGAGGGCACGGTCATGGGGTTGTCTGCAAACACAGATCAATGGTTCCCTAAGAACAGTCTTGAGCTTCTTGCTTGTGGCTTTCCGTCGGCATCCTTGAACAGGGAATAGTTTGATGTGAGATGTCTGGAAAGATCTCATCAGGTGGGACCGCATCTTTGTTTGATCAAATGTTATTGTTGATGGGTCCACACCATTGCATAATGCGGTTGCAACAGCAATGGCAAATAAACCACAGTCATTGCCTCCAGCCTGTTGATGCATGTATGGTTTCTGTATGGTCAGGTGGCTTCCTTGATAGAATTCCATCCATGCCAGGCATTTTAGTGTATCCAGTTCTGCAATGATCCAACAACAATAAAGAACAAACGAACGAAACAACTATTAATTGTTTGTAGTATATAACTAATATAACTACTATTTATTTCACAAGAATTGATTGAATGGTAACACTATTTTAGTGGGTTCGTTGTTGTTCTATACGTGGGCATCTTGCCATTAATATGGAGCTGTGAATCATAATTATTTAGGTGAAATTGTCACTCTTGCAAGGCCCTGGTTCTTAATGTGATGCTTGAGTTGAGATACTATGCAAGTAAAAAATAGAGTATAGATTTCTAAGCTCACACAGTAGTTATCAAGGAGCCCAATTTTTTAATTGAGAGGATTAAAATAAAACAACACTGTTGGATCCAATGACATTATTCAATTTCCAATGCATGTCATAAAAGTTGTTTGGAAATTGAGAACAGTTAATTCTTGATCCACCTAATCAGAATGTGTAATTTTTTTTTAAGTTTAGCATATAAAATATTCTCATTCAAGTTATTTCTTACTGGTTCTTGTATAGAGGCTGTCATACACCCGCACAGTCCCCTTGGGCATTCCTATGCTGGACACACAGACCCAGTGGCCGCCAGTATTCATGATTTGGATATAATCCCGAACCGGAGTTCCAGTTATTGAGCCTCCACTTCCTGGTGCCACATACCCAATGGACTGGAAGCCACTCATCTTTGGAAACTGATTGTGAAGTAGAGCCTGCGCCTCATCTATGTGTGTATCCTCTAGCCATGCTTCAGACAGCAGAATTTTTAAAAAGTCATCAGGGAATTTTCTGTAATGGACAGGTGGTTTGCAAGGCAAGGGTTTTCCAAGCATTCTAGGCACAACTTGTGTAACACTGGTTACAACACAGTCTGATGTTGGCTCACTAGAGAGAGGTGTGTTTCTATCAGGTGGTGGGAGGACTGGACTATCTTTTTTAGTCTGTCGAATGAGTAGGCATTGTCTCTTCTCTGGACTCCCAGGGGAAGCTGCATCACTCAACTCATCAGATGGTCCAGGGTTGTTCGAACTGGTGTTGTGTGACTGGATGGATGAAGGTATCTCATGTTGAACTGGCAACTCTCTAGTTAAGTAAGGCTTCAAGAGCCCGACATTAACCTTAACCTTCATAATGTTTTGGTTGTTATCCTGCAGTGTGCAGAGTCCCTTGGGTGAGACATCAATGATTACATAGGGTCCCAACCAGTCCTGGGCCAGCCTGTCTCCTTTCCTGGATACCTTCCTTGCGTTCCTCTTAAGGACATAATCACCTATGATAGTCAACAGGTTAGTAATATAAAATTAAAACCATCCAGTAAAGGTCGAGCGACAGATAAAAAAATATCACAAGAAAACAGACAAGGACATTCTAAAATTTATCAAAACTCTGAAATACATCTATCCAGAAAATTTTATTATTCTTGGCCTTTCGATTTTTTCCCCTCAGAAACAACAATGGGACTCTAATTTCATTCAGCTTATATAAATGCACACATTAAAGGTACACATTAATTCATAAAAACATATCTATTGCAAAAGTAAAGCGCTTTAAGCCTCTTTTTGGCTTGGAATCGAAATATGCTTTATGCTTCGCTTTAGCTTCTTCAATTTTCAACCGTATCTTCTCATCCATGATATGTACCTATGTGATTACAAAGTAAAACAGATCTGTAACATGATTTTTTGAGAGTGCATCAAACATTTTCATTAAACTATTTGTCCCTCATTTTTGGTTACAAAAAAGTGTCATGTCACATATTTATGTTTGCCAGTCAGTTTTGTTCTTACATCTGCCACATGCTTCTCCAAATTAGATTGTATGTCTTCAGGAGACATTGTGAGTGAGATGTTTTCATAGAGAAGCTCCTGCTCATTCTCATGTTCTGCATTGATGGCAATGGAACCCCTAGCTGTTCGGTAGAACATCAACACAAATGGCTGTTGCTTTGTTGAAGACTGGACACTTGTATTGATACCATAAGTTGTGGGGAGTACATATCTACATAAGTACACAAACATCATACATAGAAATCATAACTACAAGCAGCACATTCAAGGTATATGCACACCAAAAACCATGTTTATATTTTTAGTATATAAGAATTTGGAAAATAATATACCGTATTGCTACAATGTGCAATTTTGAGATTTTGAGCTCCATAAATGTATAATACGTTCTTAGTTTTGCGTTTTATAATAAGTACCACTAATTATAACAAGATTGGTTGGCACTTTTCTGCGCCCATTGTACCCTCTGCACATTTTCGTTTGCTCTCCTGATACTTCTCTGATTGATTCCTACGTCTTCGCTAGTAGGCAGGGATCGTTTGAAGCACTTTCGAATGGTCACACTGTAGTCAGCTTCTTTCTCGCTAGTAAACCGTCTGGCTTTTGGCTGCAATATGCACGCGGAATGTTTTGTGCGATAAAAAAGGTTGCGAGTATGTTTTGCGAATAACAATGCACTCGCAAAACTTAATCAAATTTTGTAGCAATACGGTAGCAATAACTACTAATAATGTTATTTTTTATGCCTTTTCATCATTAATTTTTTTATAATATGTGTGTATGTGTGTGGGTGGGTGTTTCAGTGCGAGAGGATTCATTGGAGAGATTCTGGTGAGATTTTCTATGGTAATCACAGATTAGCATGAAATGTGATATTGGCATCTATTGGAAGGTGGTGGTAATATAGTAGAAATCTCTCTATTTATTAACAAACTGTCAATCTTGAAAAATAATTATTAAATATTGGTAGCTTACTTGTTCCAGTCAGATTGAGCATCGTTTGTATACTTGGACAGTGCCCTCTTAAGAGTTTGATTAGTCCGCTCATCTTGGCCATTGCTCTGAGGGTGATATGCTGAACATACCATCCGCTTCACTCCAAAAGCAGTCAAGACAACATCATTGAGCTGAGTTATCAAATAAGTTCACACAAACACACAAACAGAACATTACTCTGCATGAATATTTATCAAAAGGAAGCAGGAGGAAATGTCCAGAGAATCAAGACTGAAGTCGCTAATAAAGTTATCTTAAATTGTGTTAAGTCTGCCTTGTACTGAATAGTCTAACTTTGCTCTTGTAAACAAATCCAACACATTTTCCTTGATTAATTTTCACTTCTCAGACCACATACATGTCATGTCATGAACACAGATGGCAACAGTTTTATTAAGTTAGTTACCTGGTTTATAAATTCACGCCCCTGATCCATTATCATTTTTTGGGGAGGACCATAACTGTAGATGAGCTCGAGTAGAATGCTTGCGAAATCACCAGCTGACTTGGACTTGATTGGCCGAGCAAATACCCACTTGGTAAAGAGATCTGTGACAGTGCAGACATATCTATGGCCTTCGTCTGTGGCTGCAAATGGGCCAATGAGGTCTATACCCAAAATCTCCCATCTGTAAGTTGCAACACGATTTTAAGCAAATCAGATGTGCCTGTAATTACCTGATTTTATGCAGTTTAATTATTATATAGTGCATAAGATTTGGATTGGTAAAGTATCATCTAACTTGTTTGATCATAATTGACTAGATATAGTAAATAAAATAAAATTAACAAAAAAAATTATTCAATTTAATCTGTGTTTAATCTGTATATGTGTTTAATCTGTATATGTAGCATCTCTTATTTTTATATCTCCCTATATACTAACTTGTCCAATATCAGACCTATTCATGCAGCCTAAAAGTTTAGGCTTCTCTTGCCTACATTTTAAAATGCGTTAGCACTCTCATGTAGGGTTGGCAGGTCAGAGGTCATTCAGCAATACAAACTAAAACTCGCCATATGCTCGATTCTATCCCTATACAGACCCTAAAAAAGTATGTCGCAGAAATCCTTCCAACAATATAGCACACAGAAACGCAGTTCTCCAAACTAAAAAAAAAGGTCGGAAAAATGACGTCATCGGCATCATCATCATCTTATTGGCTGCATAGATTTCATTTATTTTTATGCCATTTTGTAGAGCGCTATCTGGGAAGGTGCCTTTTGGTATCACTTTAGAGAGCTACTAAAAAAAAAGGCGACTTCCAGTTGATTTTTGCATATATAGTTTGTCTAAGATGCCATCTTTGAACGGCGTGCGCAACCCAAATTGCTCGATCCTTTACCAAATCGCTGTGTTAGACACGTTGGATTGAGGGTATGGCTTTTGTAGTGAAGAATCAAAGAAAGATTGCTGAATGTAGTTACTGATGGGGGAAGCATTTTAGGATTGTTCCTTATGGCATTCCAAACCACTGGACCAATCTGTCCCAAACTTGTCATGCATGCATACCAACTTGCCTTGGGAGTAACCTGGGCTAGGTCTGACCAGGACACTCCTCTTCGTGTGGGCATTGCAGGCATATATAGCATCAAAACAGTATTCCAATTCACGAAAGCTTTAAAAAATAGTGGGAACAAGTAATTCGTAAATAAACTTTACTAAATAAAAGGACATGTAGGGTTGGCTTTGATATTGTGCTGTCATAACAATCACTCCATTACTGCCTCCACACAACCATAAGGGACCTCATAAACTTCAGCAATAATATATTCTTGGATAACAATCCCTACATTACTGCCTCCAGAACGGACAGCAAAATTGTGATAAATAACTGATGCTAGAGGGTATATATAGCAGCACATTTTCTTGCAAAACTAAGCTTCATACCTTATGTTAGAGTAATCTGGATTTTATCATTATTTGTGACGTCCCTTGTGGTTGTGGAGGCAGTAATATAGGGATCGTTATCCAAGAATATATTATTATTGCTGAAGTTTATAATTATTTGTGAGGTCACTTGTGGTTGTGTGGAGGCAGTAATGGAGTGATTGTTATGACAGCACAATATCAAAGCCAAGTCTACCTGTCATTTTAAGTTTTGTTACGTATTACAATAATTATATATATATTGCTATGACTATCATATATTTCCCCAGTTGGGCCTAACGTATTTCCAATGGGCATCTTTTCTATCATTTGCACATCATTGCTCAGTACACTTGGTCACAGTAACTTAGTTACCTGCTCAAAACTTTAATGGGATGTAACTCAGGTGCAATCGTCTTGATCATCTGGCACTTGTGACAAGTGCTTAGCTAAAGGTATAAAAAGTAACATATTATTAGCTATATGGTTACAGCACTATTCAGTGTCAATGTGATATAATAAATTTCAACTTCAATTAACAAATAAGTAGAATCAATACAGTATTGTTAATTTTGTTACACGATTTACGAGTTTCTTAATTAAGCTTTAAAGTTGCGAACAAAATAACACTGCTCATAATATGGTATGAGTACATTTTCCCCCATTATTTTTCTTATTTCTTACAACCAATGAGATTGATGTTTATCTAAAGCCTATTTAAAGCCTCATCATCACTTGTTGACATTTTAATTATAGATGCTGTGCACTAAACTATTCTTACCCAACTAACAACATCTTTGGCCATAGTAGTCCAGTAATAATCCTGTGTCAGTCGTGCTAAGGTACGCTTTTGCCCTTGGTGAGCACCATTGACGTCATGGGCCTCACGTAGTACCATCTGATGTTCATCACTAGAGAAAAGGACCAGCCGCTCAACTGTCTCATTTGGATGGTTCATTGTGGGTTGGGTGTAATACATTCTTTCACCTACAATATATTAATATTTTTACAAATGAAGTTTTTAAATATTTAAATACAGAATAAATACATCTTGCCATAAAACCTCTGCCAGGTAGATATCAGTGTCCCAATGACACTGTGGTCAGAGGGTCAGAGGTACAAAATAAAGGTTAGGACTGAATTTCAGCCGGATCGGATTGTTACTACTACTACTGTTACTACTACTACTACTCTACTACAACTACTACTGAAAAAATCTTTATTAATGCAAATGTCTGGGAGGTCGAGAAAACTCATTGAAAGTTGATTTTGAGCTACTACTACTACTCTACTACAACTACTACTGAAAAAATCTTTATTAATGCAAATGTCTGGGAGGTCGAGAAAACTCATTGAAAGTTGATTTTGAGAGAATTTTTTTCTCTCCTCACTCTGGTGGTGGTGGCGATGGTCATGATAGGGTGTATAATTATCAAGACATTGTATAAATAATTATGGCACTCGTTTGTTATTCCCCCGCCACCAATGTTTTGCCTATTTATTTATTGCTGGTCGCGGGAGCTTACTACTATCAAATTTTCCGATCATGAACTAGACATTGATTTGTAATTGACATTGATTTGTAATTTAGTCACAGGTGAATAACAAACAAGTGCCATAATTATTATCGCAATGAACTATTGGGCAGAGGAACTTGCTAATTGGTTAGCTATAAATTGAAGTCGATGTGATTTACAGAACCTCTTTGTTGTCACGTCTTAAAGTGCACACAGCATAGAATGTTGGTATTTGTACAGAATGTTGGCAATACTTATGTTATCTGAATGCCAATGATTTGGACATACCAAGAGGTGGTTTTCACCTACCAATGATGTCAAATCTGTCAATTCTTTTTCTTATTCCACTCTGCTCCTTCGCACTCGTGTCACAACTGTATTTTCCATTCTTAAGGAAATATTCGATCTTCCGCAGATATACTGCAGGGTCCTTCTCTGTCCTCACCATCACAATTTAGCTCCACACGAGGGACAAATTTGGCAGCTGACTTTATTGATGCGTGGTTTATTAATTTTGCGAGGCTGCGCTTGCGCGGTGTAGCAAAAGGGACAAATATGGCAGCGGGACTAATATGGCACGACACCGGCATAAAACGCGCACGATGGCTGGAGTCGTAAAAGCCACTTGATCCCAAGTTTGTACCTGTGGCGGTAGAGACTTGTGGATCCTTTGGGCCTCAAGCAAAGGCATTCTTCATTGGGACGCCACCTGAGGTCAGTGACTTATGAAGAGAACTCCCATCAACATCTTCTTCAATGGATTTCTGTGGCTGTGCAGCGTGGGAATGCAGCCTCAGTATGGGATCTTTGCCATCAGGGTTGGGGATGAGCCATTTCCCTAGTCATCACTTGAACTTTTGAACTTGAGGGGAAGGGGTTCTATAAACTATATGAATAAGAGGACTTGTTGAATGTATATAATATTATGAGCTATTTTGTTTTTTTCCGCAAATATTTTTTCGATTTTTGTAGCAGTGGCCACGCGACTGACTGGGGCGTACCCTCCGGTATACATGTACTTAAATAGAGTGACACTGTTGGGCAAACAAGGGTTACTTTTCTCTGATGGGTTACTTTTCTAAGTGGATCGAAGTTGCAGGAGTGCTATTTGTTCTTGGAATATATACTCTTCCAGGTAACTGAGTGTAGCTGAATGGAACTAGTCGTTCAAAAGACAGCTGTATAGCTGAATCAATCATGCTCTTAGCCCAAACACTTCGGGCATAATATTTGATGTAGGCAAAGATACTAAGCGTGTCTATGATGCAGTAACGGTGATAACCGGAGAGGCACTCTTTGGGATACTTAGCTATATGCTCAGTATTTGTAGTAGTGCTTTGTATGTATCTAGGTCATCAGTGTAAATATCTGTTGTACAGCTGGAGGATCTGGTTGCTGTACTGATGGTTTTCATAGTCTGCAGCAGTTAAAAACAGCCACAGATACAGTACCTATTCAAATCATACGACTCCAGGGTCTGCACCCAGCACTTCGCATAACATGTGATGGGAATCTCACAGAAATCATTTATACAAAGACTCTTGGGGAGGTAACTGGTTTTGAATTTTTTGATGTTTGGAGGGAAAGAAGTCCTGGGACAAATCTTTATGATTCCTTGTCTCCTTCAATATCAAGAGACTCTGAAACACTGTTTTCCACCATTGATGAGAATGCTGCTCTGTATTCGGTCAGTGTTAACAATTTCTCTGTTCGAGCCAGAGATTTCATTGGGTTTGCTTCATTAGTACCACCTACACTTAGATTTTTGAAACTTGGTGATACTGCACCAGCAAGCATCTACATCAGAGACGGGTTCAGGATTTCTATTGATCTAGATTCCGTCGTTGCGAGTTCTTATGACAGAAATTATTTCCCAATGATCACAGTTGTCATTACACGTAAGTCAGTAGGAATAATGTTCTATGGGGCTGTGTGTATATATAGCTATATTAAACTGGTTTAATTCTGCTTTATATATATATATAACCACTATATTGTATTTAAATTCTAGCATCTTCAGTAGCATTTTCGAACACTCAGTTCCTACCAACCCCCACCAGCTCTCTCATTCCGACTCCAGGTCCCATCACATTCCCAACAGATTCGTCACGCAACTCAAAAACTATTCTTGCTGCTGTGTTGTCAAGCATAGCCGGAGTCTGTTTAATTTTGATACTACTGTCCATCACTGCTATGTGTGTGGCATATACAGTAAGGAAGAGGAAGAACAAGCAGCACTCTGCCAGACAGTCACCAGGCACTGAATGTATGTATAACAGCAACAACTATACACTATGTACATTGATGCTGAATTCTTCATGCACTTGTTTTTAGCACGTGTACTATCAGTCTCAAGCCCAGAGGTTGCTAAAAACAAGGATAAGAAAATATCCAGCAAGGAAGGAGGCAGCTCTGATGGGGACGACTCTAGCATGGAATATAATCCCATTTATGGTAATGCTTTTCCTGCAGGCTATATTCAGCAGCACAACAGTACCAGTGATGAAGACAAGTGCCATACATTACAGTTTAAACAAAAGGAAGCAATTGAACAGGAACAGCATCAAGCCATCAATGGAGATAGCAATTATTACCACACTTCCCAGTGTTCAGATCACGAGCCCAAATATGATTCTGAGAGTGAGTATTGTACCATAGCATCAAAGACTTGTGATCACGTCAACACAGCTGATGTGCAGAAGTTACAAGGAAAAAGTAGTGGTCATGATTTGACTACTCTGGCAGAGATTGAGACTGAATATGACAAACCTAATGCTTGGTACAACCATGCTGAACACTGTGGTATCATAGTTCTCAATCCTAACATCTGTTATAACTAATTCATTTGAATTCAAATCTCATGATATTTGATTTCCACTTGTTTAAACGAGCATAAAGAATAAATTTCCCTTTCCCCTTCCCCTTTTTACCTCCAATTTTATTTCAAAATAATGTGTTGGATGTGTACAATAATGTGATTCATAATATTATAATCTCAAAAACCTAGACAATTGATATAGTGTCTATTGCTTTTGAGACAGGCTGCTACAGTACATGCAGGTAAGAGTGGAGTGGTGCATCTCTCTGTTGGGGCATGAATGGAAGCTCATGGTGATCAAATAGCCGCTGCAAGTAACCGATTTTTCTACAAGTCAATGGAGGAGAGCACAACTGCAATTACCAACATAGGGCGTTGCAAATGGCCAGGTCAGACAGAAGTCACTTGAACTTTACAGCTACTTTTGTAGATTCGATAATGTGATAAAACTTCTATGTAACTATATATATGGCTAGCAATGGTCAGTTTTGGTCATTAAGTAGAACTAAGATGGAAATTCGTACACAAATTCCCCCATCAATGGACCTTGATTAAAAAATTAGCCATGATGGTTATGCAAAAGTGATTCATGTTAGTGAATGTATAAAATACCCTTATGCATTCTCGGTTATTATCCTAGTTTATGATCTCATTGCACATCCTAATATACAACTAGACACACTACATGGTCACGTCCTACTACTGATGTGATCATGCAAACACAATGCACATGTGTAACTGTATAGCTATACATGATACACTTTATAGGTAATCGGCAAGATGGCAACCACGGAAATGGAAAGGAAGCAGGATCTGTGCATCTATGTAAATTTGTATTGCTTTTGAACCTTATCATGCCTATATATATACTTGGTATATATACTTGGCATCAAAGCACATTTGCCTAGTTAGATGACCCAAAGTGCACCATGGATAGTCATCTCATCAATGGTGTACTCTATATAAAGTCAGTAGCATTGCAAGGTACGGTAGATAATCCTCATAGGAAAAGGGGTGTGTCATAGTTATGTTGCACATACATGTACTTGATATATGCAATGACTTTCTCAATAAGCAACTTAACTTGTCGTTTCGGCTAGAGCCTTCATCAGGTATAGATGCTCTAGCCTTCATCAGGTATAGATGCTCTAGCCTTCATCAGGTATAGATGCTAGCTTCAGCAGGTATAGATGCTCTAGCCTTCATCAGGTATAGATGCTCTAGCCTTCGTCAGGTATAGATGCTCTAGCCTTCATCAGGTACAGATGCCCTAGCCTTCGTCAGGTATAGATGTTCCAGCCTTCATCAGGTATAGATGCTCTATCCTTCATCAGGAGTATTATTCTTGAAGAAGGCTAGAGTATCGAGCCAGAATATTGAGTGAGAAAATTTAAAGTTTAGTAAGTCATTGTGTCTATAGTATGTCAGTCACTATTTCAAGCTAGTTCAAATGATAGTCCTAGTTATATGCTCTTGGTCAGGTATTAATTAGCTACAGCCAAAGGCAGGTGACTTTAAGTTTGCAAAAGTGCAGGGTTTACTATTAGCACATGCGTCAGCAACAGTTTGTACTATGCTCACACCTCAGAACCGGATGCATTACTAATAAGGAAACCATTATGCAGTGACTATGCCTGGGTTCAAAAAAACTGAGGTTCTGACTATAGACTTAAGTTCTGACTATAGACTTAAGTTTCGTGGTGATATGGCTATATACCTACCAACACTTTTAATAACAGAGCTATCTTTCGCAAAATGAAATGCATATAATAAATCTGAAGTCAAAACACACAATTTTTTGGTGTGAACCGTCTAGTGTAGCCAGACCCTTGATCTATCACTAAACAGTAAAGGGCTATGCAAAGATCTGAGACTAAGTTAGCTCTAGTCAGATTGAATAACTCATGACTTTATATGCTCTTAAATGATACTAAACAACCAGTCATCTTAGCATTACATCATTGTGGTTACACCATCAACATCATTTGTTCTAGACATTGCTCTCATCCTGGCTAGTCCCTAGCTGATGCCCTAGTCCTGGCTAATCCTAATCCTAGCTGATGCCCTAGTCCTGGCTAATCCTAATCCTAGCTGATGCCCTAGTCCTGGCTAATCCTAATCCTAGCTGATGTCCCAGTCCTGGCTAGTCCTAACCCTAGACATTGTTGCTCTTATCCTAGCTAGTCCTAACCCTAGCTGATGCCCTAGTCCTAGCTATACCTAACCCTAGCCTTTGCCCTAGTCCTGGCTAGTCCTAAACTGGTTACATAAGTTACAATATTCATGATGACATCATGATGATGCAATGCCTTGAAATGACATTAAAAGGTAGAATGCATATGTATAAAAGTTAACATGGAATCAGTGTACATGTTTTGTAATGTCCTGAGAAACATTATTGCAATTAAATATAAAGCAACGTGGAATTCTATTTGCAGTGTTTTAATGTATTCCACACAGCCTATCACAAAATTTGTACTAGCAAGGCTAAATATCACTTGAAGATGGAGGACTGCTCGAGCAGAAAGCTACTTACACCAACCCAAGCAAGAGAAACTCTGAAACCAAACTCTGATCAGCTAGCTTTTACACATTGGAATGAAACTCTTAATGATTATCTGGCTAATTCATCATGTAGGTGATAATTATGACACATATACATGCATGCACATGCACATGCGCATGAATATACACAAGTGCACGCCCACCTTTCTCTGACACAAACACACACACATTCACACACACACACATTACAGGTATGGGTTGTTACCAGTCAGATGTGCATACATGCCCCCAAATGATATAATAAACTACTTGTTCAATATATCAGGTGGACACCAGAGAAAGTAAGTATGTATGTTACAAAAAAGAGACACCAATAAGGTTTTAATTGCTCAGTGAGGTATTCTGTGTGCGTGAAATATTACATCGGCTCGAGTTTTTTAGATCAATTTGTTGGCTTGGGCTAAAGAATCTTCTGCTCTGGATATCTCTTTGTCTAAGTAGGTGTGGTCATCACCTTCTGGCAGAGAAGGGTAGCAGTGGAACCTCCCACCAGTTCTATGTGCAAGCTTCCGCAGGAAATTCTGAGCACTTAAGATAATAAAATGGTGGAGAAGAGGAATGAGAGGTTGAAATTTGCATGTACATATGACTATAGATGTACTGGAATCTGATCTATAGGGGATTGTATGTGTCATCATAGATTTCCATATGTTCCATATGAATGCCATTATGAAAAGTCACTCAACCCGGCATGATGTAGATCCGGTGCAGTTTGTGATAAACAGAGGAATGACCAATGCATGTTCAACCTTTTTTGGGCATAGATTTAGTTATGGTGATGATAGTAGAAGGAGATCATGGATATGTTTTAGAATGACAAGATGCCTTGCTCTTACCTCTTGGAGCTGTACCAGCCAATGGCATTCACTCTCCACTCCATCCCATATTTACTGAATAACCACGGTAACTGTTGTAGTAGGAAGTGATGGGTGTGGTCTGCAGAGCCATCAGTCACCAAGTAGATGCCCTGGGCTCCAGATTCTAAACAATCCTGTAAGTGTTCATACATGTATGGACATAACGTAGATTGCAGAGATAAACCTAGGAATTGTAATGATCATCCCGACTTGCTAGTCGTGGGAGGAAAGATAGTCGTGGGAGGAAAGGAATAATAACAAATTTTAATCCAGTTTTGATTGATGCATAAATAATGTGACAAAAATGAGCATGTTGCATAATTAACCATGTGCTGCACTCACATGCACAATCATTGTCCACCCTACAAGTACAAAAATCTCAACCGAGCATGTTCATTACCATTGAAGCCATTACTCTCTAATAAGGTTATGGGGTTAGCCAAGTATTGATTCATCCAGCTATAAGCTGGAATAAAGATGTAATGAACTGAGCGTAATTTAGTTTGAGCCCTTAATGGGGAATCAGTAGAAGAGATATGCATAGCTGTGTGTGTCAGTTCATTCTATGGGGAATCTTTCCCCACAGCCTAAGATGTAGTTTTAAAGACCTTGACGTTTGTCGAGTACTTTTTGTTCTGATAATTTTCTGAAGTGAAAACACGTGGCCAGGCACCCACCACACATTCATGCCGTATATAGTATCATCTAACACTATTTAGACAGCATATTTTTTTATTTATTAAGTACTTAATGAATATGTTCATGCGGTAGGTTGCATTCTCTTTTGCTATCACTTATTACTCAGTAACTTTACTCTGAAAGCTTGGAGTAAGTAGCTGCTCCCACTGGCCTCTAAGCTGCATATCCACTGAGCTGCAGAGACCACAATACCATTAGTGCCACCTTCCCTGGTCCGTGTTACTAAGGATGTGCACCACTTGTTCACTTCTGTCGAGTATGCCATGATGTTAAACCTGAAGGGCAAAACAACATGTCCTACATAAAATCTATTCCAGCTAATGGCGCCAAACAATATTTAAATTTTAGCCAAACTCAATCACTGCATAGTGCTCACATGCCATATAAGGTTTCCTACTGGTAGGGAGGGAAATGTTCATGTTCCCACACAGTTATTCTTTGTACACACTCTTCATGCTATTAATAAATAATAATATAATCATCCGTATTAGTTATTAGTTACCTGGTCTAACTGGGGGTGGGGGAGGAGGGGATGATTTCTATTGGGAATATTCCTCCTTCCCATTCTGTATGAGACCCCTGTTATATAGCTACTTGTTTTTAGTGCAACTGATTCTAATTTGATTCTAAAACCAGCACCACCAAATGGATGGATGCTTAACAAACAATATTCTAATCCAACTTAATTCATGCAGTTTTTGGTGTTTGTGCAGAGGAGCAGCTGAACCTGGAGCTAGCCATGGCTTCACAAACTTCAAAGTCATTCAATACCACACAAACCTCTTTATCCTAGAAGGCAAGTGTTTCAGCAGCAGTAGCAGAGCCTCCTTCATTTCTGGTAAATATTTGGACATAGAACTGGACACATCCAGCAAAAATAAAACTTTCTTTTCTGTAATTGCACCAAAATACTTGCGGGTATCTGGGTAGTGGGAAAATGATCCACTTTAACATAATTTTTTCCATATTTTCTTGAATATTTTACCTTCACTGAGCCATTGCATCCTGGTATAGTATCTTGCAATAATTTTTTGAAGCTTCCGCTTGTAGTTTTTGAGACCTTTTCTATTAACACACAAGTCCACAACTTCACCCTGTGAGTGTTCAGAGGATCATTATGAAATTTATGATATTCATGTATCATCATGTATACTTGATCATTGAAGTGCTTGTGAAGGTGCAGATGTGGACAGCCATTTTCCCCACTAAGGTTCACAGGAACTAGACAACTAAAGTCCATAGCAAGTTTTCCCATTCCATACTGAGACAGCCACTAACAATAAATCAAACAAACAAACAAATAAACAAACAAATAAATAACAAATAAAAAAATAAAATAAAAATAAACAATAAACAAACAAAAAACAAACAAGCAAATAATAAATAAACAAATAAATAAACATAAAACAAAATAAATAAAAACAAACAAATAAACAAATAAATCAAATAAAAAACAAACAAACAAATAAATAAACAAAGAAACAAAAACAATTCAAAACAACAGTTGAAAAATATAATAATATTGAGTCTAGTAGTAAATATCTACAGACATCATAAATCGAGACATCATAAATCGTTATAATTATTATATGTATATACTTGATTGATATTCTGGTCATACCTTCTCTGATGTCAGATGCTCCTCTTTGGTAGGGATCTGAGATTCTGTTCTCACTTTCTTTGTTAATGAAAGATCCACCAGTTCCCATGCATTCACTAGATAGTTTATATATTTATACAGATCACAAAGATTACATCATCACATACACTGTCTATTAATTGTACCTTTATTCAGTCCTCCTCCAGTATAAAGGAAGTGATCTTTAATGCAATTCAGCTTCTTCTTTCTAGTCAATACCCCACCATGTGGTTGCTTGTGGTCCAAGTCAAATTTGTGATTAATGCTTGCATTCTTGAATTCAACATTTTCCCGAAACAAAAGATTTAAAATAAATTATAAATAAATCATCGAGGAACAATTCAGCTTGAACTTGTATGTCGGAAGTGTGGTATATAGCACTCCATATAATTATTGGTTTTCCCCTATTTCAAAATGGTGGATTGCATCCAAAAATTAAAGTTCATAAAAATTCCCTTGGTTGCTATTTAGCTGCTTAGTTGGTGGTTCCAGCTCAGAGCACAAAAAATTATTATGGTGTGTAGAAATTCATTTTAAAGAACCTATGTATGTATAATGTCAAATAGCTTGTACAACAGGTCCATACATAAAACATGAATATTACAATTTATATCCACAACTACTGTTTCTCAACTGGTGTGGCGATGGTTGTTTAAGGAATAGCTGCCAGCTATTTCCAGTTTCGAGTATCTGTCACACTGTTGGCTGGGCTGTTTAAGGACCAACTGACTATATTCATAGATTCATGAGAGAAGAAATTCCTGCCAGCCCATTTCTTCCAACTTTCCTAAAAGATTATTATTTTCAGCAAACTTGTTTATTCATTTATGAGGCCAAAGATTTCGACTTTTGTCACACCTGTTGGGTAGCAGAAGAGAATGAGAAACAACAACACCTTTTGTGATTCAAGATTTTGCAATGCAATAATCATCATCAGCCATTACAAATTAGATTTAGAACCTGTATCATTGTCTACATAACTAGTTAGCTATATTATTTATACTTGTATGGTCTCTATCTGGCTTGAGATAGTTAGTATAATCAACATCACACAAATTGTTATAGATTAGCTCCATACAGATATCTTTGATGACTTGAATAAACGTTGCTATATTATATATGTGACACGGCATAGGAAAATAAGGGACTTTAGAAAAAAGTAAAACGCGAGAAAATTGAACTTTTAGTTGGGACGGTTAATTTTAGTAACGGCATGACATAACAATCGTTTTTTATACCTTAAATTGAATTGTTACGTCATCATAGCGGCATGCACTAAAAAGAGTATATTGAAAAATCTAAAAGTTCGTCTATGTTTCGAGTTGATTGAGTACGTATTGTGGAAGTTACAACAAGTTAAAGCTGAAGGTAGTCTTTTTCTATTTTAGCTGGTCTTGCCAGAGAAGTGTGTGGACTCAACTTTAGCTACAATGGCAGAGGAGACTCCTACCTCTCCATCTAATTTCACTCTAGAGAACATCTCTCCAGTCACTGAGCTAGATGGCAGTCATAGGATAATGAGAGAGAAACAATGGACCAGTTCTTCTCCACAGGTTGTGGCTGTTAGCTTGGTCCTGATAATACAAGCTGCTCAAGTCTTCTCTGTGGGGAGTTAGCAGTGAGGAGTTAGCAGTGACTACAAGAAATGCGTGTTTAGTTGCCATCTCTTTTTCTGTTTTCACTACTCACCTTGACCATGCAAAACTAGTAAAATCTGGATTATTACATCATTGTTTATTATTACATCATAGTTTACACGATTAATAAATTTTATATCTTAAGAATGGTAATGTGTTGACCTATAATATTTTGAGAAAACATTCTTCATTATCTAAGGAATATATTTAAAAAAAGTAAAAATAAATTGAAAAAAATCAAAGTCCCTTGTTTTCCTATGCCATGTCACATATATATATAGATAATGAATAGATAATGACTGGTTAATACTAAATGTAGTTGATGTTGTTTGTGATGACCCAAATAGGCTCAACATTGAAAGTTAAAATATAATGTTTTCATTGACATAAATAATAGATAAAATAATAATAAACATAATAACAATTACAATATAATAGACACATACATAATTATTTTAATCTTGACATCGCTTGTTGCACATCTCAACTATACGCACTTCCTGCCCTGAGCACCAAATTACTGCTTGCTATGACCCCGATATATATATATAAGCCGAAAATTTGATTAGTCCCTGCAAAAGTTCAGTGGTTTACCAGTAACAACGTTAAGTGGTGAGTGAAGGTGCAATGGACAAACAAAGCTTTTAACCTCATGCCCTGTGGGGTAAAACTTGAAACCATAGCATTGTATTGCTCTAGCCATTGTCCTAAACTATATCGCATGGTTGGAGGCCTAATACAGCAGTACAATATATTGGTGTCATAATGCTGTAATGCTTGGATTGTGATATGGGAAAGGAACCAAGAATTATAGATATGCATTTATATATATTCCAGAAGTATGTCTGTGTGAGAAGTTTTCTTAAGAGTACATGGGAGCACCTTCTCTTGAAGATGAGAAGCACACTACACTAAGAGTGAGTTCATCATGCAGTGAGGAATTCTTAGAGGAAGAAGATGAAGCAAGGGTCTACTGTATTATACAGAAATGATGCTGTTAGAATCACCCCCCCCCCCCCCCCCCCCCCCCCCCTGAAACTAGAACATAACCATCTCCCAGATCATTCTATGCCAAACTCTTATGATTCAATCTGATCCTGATGAAGGCTAGAGCATCTAGTCGAAGTGTCGATAGAGGAGCTATATGATTATCGAGAAGCTCATTGTAATGGTTTATTCTGGAGTGTAATTTTATTGCACAAAGCTATCTAACTAGCAATGTAGCTGGTAGTTTATATATAGCTATAATTTTACCAAGCAACAAAATAAAAGACCTCTTTGGAAAATATATTACGTTCAGCAGCCATTGAGATTATGATCAAAGAAAATGGTCCTCTTTACTTGAAAAATAAATTTGGCTACTATACACAATCTTGTAACACAAGAGTAAATTGGAAAGGTTATCTCTAACTCTCCTTTCCAGAATATCTTTCATTTCAATATAAGTGTAATACTGTAAGTGTAGCCAAGTTCATCAAAAGAGTTTGCTACCTGGTAAAGGGGTCACATTGTAAAAAAAAAGTCGGTTGTATCTGAATGCCACCCACCACAAACTTGTTTTGGTACCAAAACATAGATATTGTCTTGCGGTTTCTATTAACTCAAGTGTAACCCCTTCTATTCTCCAGATGTATCTTGGAATTGATATACTGCTAGAGCCGCCTCCAACAACAAAAAAACACCACCGAGCAAAGTAACGAATAGAGCAAGTGCTTCTCATTTGTGCTGTTTAGATGTTTACATATAACAGTTCAGCACATCACCATTACGGCACATGAAAGCAAAAGTCAAAAAGCATGCCACAAGCCATGGTCAAATCAAAGCTGGGCCATTTCTAGTGTATAGATACAAGCTAAAAAGTCAGTCTCTCAATGGAAACACTGAGTGTAAAACAAGCTTCAAAATGATACTAAACTTGTGGACTTTAAGTAAAAATTGATGGGAGGTGTAGCCCCTTAAAAAGTCATGTTTTGAGACTCTAAAGTCAAGTATTCAATCATCGCTCTTTTCTTCTCAAAATGCCTATCATTTCTACCCAGGACCCTACACTAGGATATATAAATTACAGCAGAAGACTTCCTTGATATAACCTCTGAATAACTCCACAGAGGTAAAAACTTTCGCATTTTGGTGGTTCTGAAATGAGCTGGTAAAATATAATGGTAGTGGGTGGTAGTGTGGCTATGAAGAGAGTTTTGGTACGAGTACAGCTTCTCTTGAATTTGGAAAGCACTGGGTGGTAATGTGACTATGAAGAGAGTTTTGGTAAGAGTACAGCTTCCCTCGAAGTTGGAAAGCACTGGGTGGTAATGTGGCTATGAAGAGAGTTTTGGTAAGAGTACAGCTTCCCTCGAAGTTGGAAAGCACTGGGTGGTAATGTGGTTATGAAGAGAGTTTTGGTAAAGAGTACAGTTTCCCTTGAAGTTGGAAAGCACTGGGTAGTGCAGTTACTGACAAACAGTGAAAATGGTGACTGTGAAAACCTATCAACATAAGTGTCATACGGGTGGTTAAAAGTTAGCATACTATAGAATGGAATCTTCAATGGCTCTGAAATTTCAATTTACTTTATATTATGTGCATAGCTTTCTTTCAGCTTTGAGTTTAAAAAATCTTGGCATAAGAAAATAATTATTGAGAGGAACCATGAAGAGATGGTGAGTGTGGTTGCACAAGCAGCCTTATCGATTACTCGGCTATAATATTGCTCGTGTTAATAGCAATATTTCATACTTATTACCACACCTTCTATTTCATTTCATACCATCCTGGCCAGAGAGGTGGTAGTTTGCCTTGGATAAAGAGGTGGAGACTGGTGTCTATCCCGATCAGATGGACACGAGTTATCATTCAGACATGGTGGGGGAATATTCTAAAAAAAGAAGTGCATTCACAGCAATCGATGCTTAATTGAGTGTTGTTATAATTATATCAAGCATTATTATTTTACCATGAATATAATAGTGTGGACTATAATGCTTTCCTTATAAATGTCTCTTACTCGTTGGCAAAATTCTTTATAATCCTTCAATATTTTCCTGGCAGTTTGCAGGTAGTTCAAAGCATAATCGATCTCCTGCATCAACATTTCTATATCGTCCCCCTCACACGTACCAGATACCTTGAAGTGGTGAAACCTGCCTCTTCCTACCTGCGCCAGTGCTTTGAGGCACTCCTCCACCTCTTTCCCTAGCCCACACCTTCCTCCCTCTCCACTCAGGTAGATAGGAGGTCCAGTTAGAGGCTCAGTATTGTAGAATATCACATGTACAAGCACATTCATTCCAGATAATACTTGCTCCAAGTAGCTACACAGTATATCCTATATGAGGTGATAGAAAGATGGTTATTGGTTTGTTACTGTTATTGTAGTTTTTGCTGTTGGTGGTGTTGATGTTGATAGTTGTGGAGTGGTTGTTGCTATTGTAGTTGCTATTGCTGTGATTGTAATTGTTGCGTTATTTGTTGCTGTCATTGGCTTTGTAGTTGTGCTGTTGTTGCATGCTATTGTTGCTCTACTGTTGTTATTGCAGTTGCTTCTGAGCTCATCAATGTTAGTGATAATACTTCGGGTTTTTTTGTTATACATGTCAGTAGTTGTTTATCCATTTGCTTTTGCATTTCCCAGAAACCACAACAGAACTTGAAGAATTATCTTACAGAAGTCTGGTCTGTTAAAGAACTGATGACCAAGTAGATACCAACAGTTTCCTCATGTACTGCAGAGACATATCGCATGAATGTTCATTCAGCTGGTCAAATATGCCAATACATCATAACTTACATTCATTGCAATCCTCTAAAACTTGACCACTTTCAAATATGACCTTCAAAGCTGACAGAAGATCATTGGAACCACATGGACTGATGCCAAGAATCCACCTGTAAGATTTACATTTAGTAAGAATGTGCTTCATCCATCTTTTAATTAATGATAACATTATGTCCTGTCATCGTTTGATGTCAGATCAATAATTGTTATACATATAAAAAATATTCATATTTGAAAATATGAAACTCGTTCCATTGAACACATAAAATATGCTGCAAATCTACTCTCTCTATTTAAGTGTCTATGGACTAAAATCGTTAATTAATTAGCTGGCATATGTTCACAAGGAATTGTAATTGAATGTTTGACACAAGGCTAGTAAAGCTGATGTAGCTGTACAGATCGGCCATTTAGATTTAGTAATTTTTTGATGGCAGTCAATCACAATAAAGATTTCCAAGGAGCTTCAACTGTGACGGAAATAAGGCTGCTTCACAATATGTTGCGAGGCTTATGCATCACATTGCATCAGGTCACATTGCCTCACTTCAAACAGTTCACCATATTTACCTGGTTGTGTTGCGTCACTTCTCCAATTATGAAACTCCTCCTTTAATAATGAGCTTTCAATCCCTTAATGACTTGCCATATAGCCATATGTTAAGAAAGTTCCTCACTGTCCCATTAATCTTTCCACGTTCATCTCATCCATCCTTGGGAAACTTATTTTTTGAGAAACATATATAAAGCACACCAACACGTGCCGACTGATGCATGGTGACCGCCTGGAACTAGAATGGAAATCGAGTCTATTCAACTGAAGTGATGCGATGCAACTTCATATTCACAATATCACCAAATTGATGCATCGCGCTGTTTCGCGTCTCTAGTGCGAGCGGCATATTGTGAACCAGCCTTTAAGTAGATGGTCTACATTTTTTTGTAAGTACAAACATACATATTACATTTTATTAACACTGAATCATTTCATCCTTGCTTTGCACATGTGTGACATAAAGTGTCCTTATATAGACACACTCAATCATTTCATCCTACTTTGCACACGTGTGACATACAGTGTCCTTATATAGACACACTGAATCATTTCAGCCTGCTTTGCAAATGCATGACATAAAGTGTCCTTATATAGACACACTCAATCATTTCATCCTGCTTTGCACATGTGTGACATACAGTATCCTTATATAGACCACTCAATCATTTCATCCTACTTTGCACATGCATGATATAAAGTGTCCTTATATAGACACACTCAATCATTTCGTCCTGCTTTGCACATGTGTGACATACAGTGTCCTTATATAGACACACCCAATCATTTCATCCTGCTTCGCACATGCATGATATAAAGTGGACACACTCAATCATTTCATCCTGCTTTGCACATGTGTGACATACAGTGTCCTTATATAGACACACTCAATCATTTCATCCTACTTTGCACATGCATGATATAAAGTGTCCTTATATAGACACACTCAATCATTTCATCCTGCTTTGCACATGTGTGACATACAGTGTCCTTATATAGACACACTGAATCATTTCATCCCGCCTTACGTGTGACATAAGTGTCCTTATATAGACACACTGAATCATTTCATCCAGCTTTGCACATGTGTGACATACAGTGTCCCTATATAGACACACTCAATCATTTCATCGTGCTTTGCACATGTGACTAAAGTGTCCTTATATAGAATAGATTCATTCATAACTTACTCCCATGCTTGTAATAAATTGTGTCTATGTGGTTCTGCCAATCCTGTAGTCCACAGTCGACATTCCCTCCCATATCTAGAACATATTATGCACTTTCAATAAAATTACTATATACTTAACACACATTTTTAATGCTGTGAGTTGAATTATCATGCAATCTTCATCTTATAGAAGTATGATGGTTCATTTGACTGCTTTAAAATTCCAGGGGAAACTTTGGTTGAGGACACATAGGGTTTCATAGGGGGGTAACTTTTCATGAGGAAGGTCATGGGCATGTCATATTTGGGATAGTGGTGACCCTGGGATGCAAATGTACCATCGAAGGGCACAACACATAAAGTTGTCTGGCGTCGGCCATTTTGTTTTACCTGTGCATGTGTTTTTCACATTCCTGACGATAACACACAAATAACACAACATGGCGGCATTACCAACAAACTACACAAGGTACATTAGAGCATATCTCATGAAAACAGTTTGCTACGAGGCTGCCTGTAGCCCTATTCCATTTGAAAAACATTGCAATGACAGGATTTACAAACGGCAATGTTGTCCGACTGGTGCGAATTTTTTTTTAGTAGCCATAAAAGGGTTTAGAAGATAACATTGGGGAGGGGGGTATATACCACATATCTCTTGTTCTCCTCTGTTCGATATTTTATTCTTTTCTGCTGGGAATCTCTGTATAATATTTATTATATTCTGTATTTCCTTTAATATAGACTGCACACTATCTAACACCCAGAAACTGTGCATATTATTTGTGAAGAATTTCCTATGTCAACTGAGAGTTCGTTGAGAATTAAAGTTGTGCCCTATTTTCACTGAGCATGCCAATAGAGATAGGAACTAAGTGAGTAGCTTTTGGGCGCTTCCTCATTAGCAGTACCATTGAGCAGTGTAGCTTGCCTTCAGCTGTTCATAGCTAAAGAATAACGACAAAACAATGCTAGCTATGTTAACAGTCATTAACTAGTTTCATTATGTTCTATGTACATCTGTCAAATTCTGCTTCTGTCAAAGGGATCTTCATTATCATTACTATTGTTGAGGCTAATAGTCTCTTTGGCAATGGCTTATGCAGCACTGTGCATTACTCCACCAAGCTTTAGACAGTGAATGAGGCCCTTATCTGAGCTACCAGTGCTACTGGAGATCCAACAAACTGGAAAGAGTGAGAAAATATACCACGAGTTATCACGTTTAACACTTCTTGATCTATTCTAAGAAAAGTAGTTTGTCTTGAGCTATGACATCGCCAGCTGCAGTGTGGGATTCTTCATCCATTCATTATAAAAGTGTGTGTATAATGTTAAAGAGCTGTAGGTTCCAAGTAGTGGTTTGTTAGGCCTCCTGGGATCAGACACTAGTCCATCTTCAGTGTGCTGCCATAAGCTTTGACTTTGTCAGTCTTATGGCACCTGTAGTATGCAAGTAAGGCAATCAAAATAATTTTATTAATATTTCTGCCTCTGTTTCTTCCAGTCCCTCTCACTGCTCACCCACAAGTGGAACTTTCTCCTTGCCTTGCTCTTAGAATGTGTCTCTATGTACTGAATAATTTAGTTAGCATGCTACATCATGTGATTTCTTCCTTATAGGGATTCCTGGTTCCATAGTGTGAGGTCCCTTTGTTGCGTCTCATTCTAATGAACTCAACTCCAAGACACAGAGACATAGCTTTCTACACACACCACACACACACACACACACATGCGAGCACACACGCATGCGAGCACACACACACACACACATACGCCACACACACATGCATGCTAGCACACACACACGCACACACATACATACCACACATACACAATCCTAACATGTTTTTGTTTGGTCTTAGTTTGCTTTGCTTTTGTTTAGAAAATTAAACATCAAAAAAATAATCAGTACAATCAATTTTAAGGTGCTGAAGACATGACTTATGGAGCGGTATATTCAAGGCACAGAATGATTAAGGGGAAGATGAATTGAGGAAATAAGGCATTAAAAACCATTTTTCATAACTGCCTAGCTGCATAGCTGCATGTACTATTTGAGAGCATGCTCTATTATTTGACAGCAATAGGCATGCACATAATAGTGACAATTATTGATAATAGCAGTGTTCAGTTCTAGTTATCATCGCTTATGAAGGAATCATCATCGTTGGTCTCTTTCATCTCCTTTTTGTGGAGTTTGTCTGTCTCTTTGGCAATATTTCCTGCTACTTGCCCAGGCCTTAACAGTAAATGCTGTCATCATGCGCCCCATCTGTCTCAACTGAAATGCCACACATATTTTTAAGGATTTAATAATTAATTCAGTAGTAACAGGTAGTCAAGCTTTCTCCGCCCACGCCAAGCACAGAATTTTCTCTGGAGCTTTCATATTTCATGCTAGTGAGCAGTCTAATCAAGGGTGCATACTATTTCATTTGAGGTTGTAAATGGTGCACGTTCTAATCAAGGGTGCAGTCAACCCAAAAAATTAGTGATTCAATTTACAAAGAACCGAACAATTTTTGGAAAAAACAACCAAAAAAACACTTCAGATTACCATGATGTCTGATCTATAAATCTTACAAGTTCTAGAACCACCTTCAAGATATCAGCACTTGTTTCATATAGCCACTTTATCATTTCATTGCTTAATACTGAGAAAATTTGTAACAAAGGCCTTGGTATGGAATAATTATTCAATCTCAGTAAACTATCTTGATGCTCAGTAAATCTAGTAAGTATACAGCGACTCCTCGCTGTTTTGGCTTATTTTCCCCTTAGTTATAATTGCACAGTTGATAAGAAGATGATCATTCTTGCAGAAAATTATATTTAAAGTGCAAATTGTTATTTGAGTAGGAGTAATAATCGGTATATGGTCCGTTTTCTCAAATCCAGTCGCATACTAAATAATTATTATAATATATTGTACATAATATTATATATCGTATATATTACATTATACATAAACTTGCACGATCAAATCACTTACCCTACCAGATTGAACCTTCTAACATGAGCTAACTGTTCTTCTAGCAGCATTCTGAGGTGTTGCTGCAGACCCAATATCTGTCCCATTACATGATAAGAGGAATCCATAACCACTACCACTTTAGACTCCAGAAAAACACCAAATGGCACTCGACTGCCACTCTGTAGCCAGCTTAGCCGCCCCAGCAGTTTGTTGACCATGAAGTCCTCCAGAGTAGCTATGTATGACTCCAGCCCATGGACATCAACATGCAGGTACTTGTGAGAGCCATCATTCCATCGGACCAGAGGCATCACCTAAGGTAGTACACACAAAAGCTAAACCTCAAGTATGAAGAGTCTACCCCGTTGTGTACTTGTTTGTTTGTTTGTTTGATTATTGTTATTAATTTTGTCGGATGTTTGCACATTAGTATATTATACAACAACCATAAGTCATCAATTATGTTGACCATCAGAAAGAAGAAAGCCAAATCAAATAGAGGTATTGATGTAGCTATGACACGAATAGCACTGTTCACTCAACCTATGCAGTTGATGTCAAGCACTTTGCCCTCTTCCTGTATTCATGTCCTTGACAATGTTGTATTTTTTTAAATTTTTTTCGTGCATATCCATTTGGCCATGCAAACTATGTCCACACAGTTCTATACATCAATACATTAAAAGCCCTCAAAGTTTGCTCTTTAATCCTTTTTATAAAATATTAGTTTATTATTACAAATTGTGTATGTATATATATGGCTTTCTAAATAGTTCATTTCAATAACCTTCCTGATGAAGGCTAGAGCATCTAGTCGAAATGTTGAGAGAATACAATTTCAAGTTGATTATTGAGAAGGTTATTATTATGTCAACTGAGAGCTCATTTAGATGCTCTAGCCACCAACAGGAATAATGTCTAAAAATTCATCAAAGATTGTTATTTGTCTTAAAAGCTTAATTTTTCCTGAAATATAATTTCAATCCTGAGAGTACAAGAACTAATAATAAAGGTAGAAAACACAATGACTGACAACAAATCCTTGGAATGAAATGCTCCACTAGATGATAAAATATGAGCTTGGTCTCACTGGCAAGTACAACTGCAAGACATGGAGCTATGCCTAGTGCAGGCAGCTATAGACAGACATTGAAGAGCTTGATTCTCTAGTCAACTCAATTGGTAGCTGAATCCTCATAGGCTGTGTTCTCCTCATTACAGATGGAAACATTACAGGAGTGAGTGCTAAACTTTTGGGTGGTGTTTGGATACAAACTTATACAAAATATTTAATGCAGACCAACTCTCCTTAGCTTGGCAGCAAGCTTATACTCTTTTTGTGTTTACGATTATCAAAGATCATTGATCACCATAAGCAGCTAGAGATGCTAACTGTGTAATATAATTCACAAAAAATTATACACAAGGGTATGGACCATGCATGCTGAACAATGGCTTTTTCCCTTCAAACCCCTATGCCATCATAAAATAGTCAGGTAACATACTTCTGGTTTGGCTGGTGAATAATAAGAATGATGAACAATAACTACTGTTACTTGAAGCTCTTTTTGTTGAGGTGAACTGCAGCGACACTTTTGGTTACAGGAAAGAACTGAAGGATTCCTTGAAAGCAGAAATTCTTGGTTGAATTTTTTGGCTTAAGTTTTGTTGTATGAATAGAAATGCAAACCTTTTGGGTTGATTACTTCTAACTCTTGTAGTAAACTGCAGTTTATTTTATAGCGATACAAACAGTTTGAAAATAGGCTTGTGAAAAAAGTTATAGCTCTAAATATGGCAGTAAAAACACAAGAAAAGTTAGGGTGAGGTCAATCAATATAATACTAAGAAGTACTTTCATACATAATTGTCCCTGTCCCTTCCATTCCCTAAATAGCATCCAAACAGAGTGCATCCTAATAGTTTTGAAACTTACATCATACACTTGTGACACCACAGTGCTGTTGGTAACATCCACATGATCCCACAATTGACGATATGCATTAGGAGCCAAAAACTTATGAAGGTTCAGTCCCTCAGCTGCAAAATGAGTACATTTTACATAACAAGTGCTTCATATGAGCAGCACTCAGTCTCCTAAGTGCCAATCACATTAACAAAGCTGTCCAAAATGTGAACTTGCTAAAATGTATTCATTTATTAGTATATTACTAGCAGGGGCACTTGCAACTTTTGTGTGGGTAATAAAAATGGTGATTTGTTATGTGTAAATCGAATGCTTTTAATCTAAAAATAGTTAACAATCATAACAGTGGAGATTTAAATTGTAATGTGCTTCACTTGCCATCTTGGTGATCACTGTCCCTGAGATTTGTTGAATATATGCAGTGTCGCTGTGCAATGCCACTGGATGCTGTGGCTAGAAAAAATCTTCCCCTGTAAGTGAATCTTGGATAAGGTCAAGTTGACCAGGAAAGTCTCTCCCATTCCATCTGGGGCATCCAGGAACATCGTGTTTGTTGGCTGTTGGTTATCGGGATCACTGGTCTACTCCATCATCTCGAGGAAGCCTGGGCAGTCATCTCCTCTTGGTCATAGGCCAGCCTCTCCTCTGCCCCTCAGTCTGGCACTGCAGAGCCTGGCTGTGGCTGGCCACCCATCATGGCCACCTTGTTCTCCTGGATGCACAGAGTCTGATTGAAGACCTCATCATTGTAATCAGCTTCATTATTGTTCATCTGGTGGCAGTGCTAGTGGAAAAAAGTCATCAGACAGCAAGTTGTGGAACTGTAGCCACAGATTCCCAGGATTTTTTTTGCACACAGGTAGTCAGGATTATGGCCAGGAGACCTCACAGATTGGCTGCTGACTGTGTGACATCGGACTCACTGGTGATGGTCATTCTCTCTCACTTTGCAGGCTTCCTGGTAGGTAGTACATGCCTGGCCATTGACTATCTTCAAGTTCTCAAATGATGTTGGTCCAGCGATTTCATTGAGCAGAAATCACAGGAAAAAGCACTCTCTCTGTCATGAGTTGATGGTGTAGATGCAGCCAATTGCAGGCATTTTGAAGATGAGTTTGGGCCAGTCCATTCCTTCTCCTTGCTTGTGGCATGTCCACTTCTTGCTTCCCTGTTCCAGGTGTAGTACTCTATGCTGCTGCCTCTGTTTCATCTTCTACCATTATTGGAAGAGTACCTTGCAATGATTGGAATTGTTCTTCGCTTATTTTCACTTGCTGTGCATAGCTTCTCTTGATCATAGACTTAGGTTGAAGCCTCTACTATTTCCCGGCTGTATCATTCCAGAGGTTCAGGTAAGTATCATTTGAGGAAAACTGAACATTCTTTTCTAGTCACATAGGTGATTCTGATTACTCTCCACTTAATTTTTGGTCGTTTTGGTTTGGTTTGGTTTTGGTTGCATGGAATTTCTGAAAAATTGTTAACTTAATATTGGACAGTGGTTGTTGATAATGCAGCTAGGTTACATTGTGTGCATCATTGGGAATGTAAAAAATGCATGCACAGTTATTTTCCTGAACAGAATGGCTATCCTCTATAGCAAATAGCCTTCCTTCAAAAGTTCAAAATCAAATATTTTATAACAATAACCTTTTCAATAGTCAACTTGAAATTGTATTCTCTCAACGTTTCAACTAGATGCTCTAGCCTTCATCAGGAATAATTCCTGATGAAGGCTAGTCAAAACATCGAGAGAATACAATTTCAAGTTGATTTTTGAGAAAGTTATTGTAATAATTATTATTATGTCAACTGACAGAAATATTTTAAAAGTTTAAAACTTTTTCCCGAGTAGTTTTTCAATGCTATACAGTCTGCATTGCTTTGGGACTTCCTGAGAAATAAGCAGTCACACAAATACAAAACAGATGCCCTCCATTTTAATATAGATAGTTTATAAAAGGTTATACTGTATATTGCCCCCCAAAAGTTTGCACCTTGGATGCGCTCATTTGCGAGTGATTCATCAGGCCCTTCGATGATGCAAACGTATGCTTGAGAACTTCGAGAAGCAAAATGCAAATGGAATATTAGTATCTTTGGTTCTCAATGTTGGTTCTCTCCACAAAGCTTCATGAACCACTTGTAAGTTGTTCCGAAGTAATATACTATTTGTATGTATAAGCTCACATAGTTATAGAGATTATAAGTTACGAATATTACTCATCTACCATCAATCCCAAATTGACTGATCCAGTCCCCAGTGGAGCAGACCTTGCAGTGACTCCCAGTGGGTAGAGCTTGGTAGGGAAAGTCATTGTCCTCTTCCCACTCAACACTCAGAGAAATCTTGTACATATCACAAAAAATACACTAATTAGTCATTACTGCAATCACTCCTGCTAAGATGAATTGTTAAAATCCCTTAAAGCATTTTTAGTTGAAATTGATAATATAATATTTTCATTATTCCACAAGCTTGAATTTCTATTTAAAGGAATCAAAGAAAGCATATAATATTACCTCTCGGAGTAGTTGTAATAAGGTGTGGTCTAGAAGTCCATGCTTCAGACAATCAATATCTATGAGGATTTTCCGTGCCTTTGCAATCTCCTCCTTCACAGAGTTGATATCACTGTCCTCCAAAAGGTTGGCTGCAGGCTGAACATCTGCAATCCCTTTATGTCCAGCATCAGTTCCAGTTCCAGGTTGCTGATTGTGTGCTTCAACAAGTATCTGGCTATCAGATGGAATTTGTTCAAGGTCCATCGAGTAGCTGTGATAATACCCATGGCTCTCTACAGCTAGCTTTCGCAAAGCTAATTGCACATTTGGTTTGGATCTGAATGCTACAAGGTGCAGTTTAGGACAATTATCTCCACTCAGTTTGTCCACCAAGTAACTGGAAATAACATCTAGTGGCTGGTCAGGTCTAAGGAAAAGCAGGAAGGGGAAAAAATTAAAAGTTTAAACATTTTTTTAGCATGAAGCCACACCGGCATCCTAAAAAAGAAGAACGTATTATTGTATTCTTACACTGAGCAAAGTATGACAAAGATGGTATCTAGGTCCTTTATGTCCAGTGATAATTTGAGTGCTCCATAGAGGTTATTACCACCCTCACCTTGAAGGCCAGCCACCCAATCCTTCACACGGTCAACACAACTGCAATGGTTAGGATTAGAAGATTATGAATTGCTGGAGTGAAAAGTACAACAGGACCAGGAGCCCGGGCTCATCCGGTTTTGGTTAATGTGGACATAACAAATTAGAAAAAATATCATTCAAGTTAGTTTAACCCAAAGTTGATCCTTTAGCATCCTGTGTGTGTGTGTGTGTTGGGGGGGGGGGGGGGGGGTGGGGGGGGGGAGGGGAGGGGGGGGGGGAGGGGAGGGGGGGGGGGAGGGGAGGGGGGGGGGGAAGGAGACACACCTTTCTTGTACTATGCTCCCCTCATGCTGTGTCCTTCAATCTCAAGCTACCCCAAAACATGACCATGCTTGGACTGACCACATTAATTCAGCCGACTTGGCTACTATGTTATACCATCAATGTGGACTCACTGAGTCTTGAATTTGGTAAACAGGTAACCCTGAGGATTTTCCAGACTTGGAGTGGACCCGTAGCTGATGCAATAAACCACATCCTTCTTCAACAACTGTTCATCGACCAATGACCTCAGTGCAAACTTGCACTCCGTCATTACTGCCCCTTCCTCGAGACTAAATATGCGATCAGATGCCTCTATCACCAAAGCTACACGGCGACCTCGTACTAGACCAAAGTACTTCCTGCTCGATCGGGTCAGCCAACAAATTCTTTTTTCATAGAACCTGACTAACAGTTTAAGTTCCTTTTTCTTCTGAGATAACCTAGCCTTGTCCACATGAGTTTGAGGTCTGGATGGACTGCATCGAATTGAATTCAGTACTGTAATAATATTACTCTTCAAATTATGGCAAATTATGGCAGAATAATGATTATTTGACTAACCTCAGTGGAATATCATCAATTTTGTCAAGGGCTTTTAGGTAATGAAAGAATGGAAACTCAACCAAAATGGTCCTCCTGCAAATTTATGCACACCAAGTTGTTATATTCAGTACATTAAAAGATAAATGTTGAGTGTAAATACATCATTGCTAAGAGAGTATAGACCAAACCATTGCACTCTGCAGTGATCCAAGATATCCTCAAGGCTGAGTTTCAAGGACTTGAGTGAGTATGCATCACACCAGTCCTTCACACCACCAGGTGCACTCTCAGGAAGAGAGAGTAACTGGATGAGAAACAAGACATATTTATAGCAGCCTAATCAGTATAGGGGAAGGATTTGTAGAGGAGGTTTGCTAAAACACCACTTAACACTATCACAATGCACTAACAGGTTGTTAAGTACCTGGCTGTATCAAGTGCCCATTCTTTCTTTTACGCACCTATAAATTTGTTGTTTGAAGGTTAGCATCTTACATTGAACACGGATGAACTTTTAAACCTATATTTGTGAGCCACTAGGATAAGGAAAGAATGACTGAGGCATTGGAGAGGTAAGAAGTGCAGTAGCTATTGAGTTAAATATATTTCATAATGGCAGCTTTGTTGCTTTAGAACTTCATGAATAGATAGCAGATGCTAGCTAGTATAAATATTAGCTTATGTTACTGGAATAAGCTTTGGCATGCCATTTTCTGTCAACATCAAACACCTATTGAGTTGCATGGCAGTTATTTCTAGCAAGCTAACTAAATGCTTGGCAATTTTAAGATGGTCAGGCCAGGAAGTGGATGTGGTCTGGATGTGACTTTCACATTAACGCAATATTATTTTAAACACAATTGCTAATAATATTTTAGTGCTGCAGAAAGGAATATTAATGATCAAATCTATAAATAGAATGCATGTATTTTCATTTCATGAGCTGCCTAGCTGTGCAGTCTAATTGAGGGCACGTTCCATTATAATAAATTGTGCCGGTCCAATCTAGGTCGTGCTCAAATTGAGAAAATATGGTAAGCATGTTTGTGCTATCTTTGTGAACATGCAATAATCTTCAGTCTATCTTGTGCCATTGTGGAACACAGATATGATTTCACTTGATGCATTACACTAAATGATTGCTCACTGGTGCTGTTTGTAGTTGGCATAAATAGCATGAAAATGTCCATGTGTCTCCTTCTTGACAACACCCCAAATTAAATAATGAACTGAAAGTTGTCCTGCCAAAGTCAGACTGGCCAGACTATCAGAGCGCCCCGAAATAGTAATTATGTATGCTTACTAGTGCTCTTTCTATAAACTTTACTGATGTAATAACTGAATAACAACGTACTAGTGCTCTTTCTATAAACTTTATTGATGTAATAAATGCTTACTAGTGCTCTTTCTATAAACTTTATTGATGTAATAAATGAAAATGCTCTTTCTGTACACTATATTGATGTAATAAATTAATAATGATGCTTACTAGTGCTTTTTCTATAAACAATATTGATAATAAATGAATAACACTGCCTGGTATGAAGCATTTATCTGACTCATCATGTCAGGGACTACATATGCATGTTCAATGTGTCCAAGAAGTTCCCATTCTATTTAAAGCAGCATTATATATAACTAATAATAATTGTAGTGTCATTCCTTGTGAGTGCTATAATTTTTTGTTTTATTTGGCCTCGGGGTCATAATATTTAAAGCTGAATTTTCTAGGAATGTTTGTCCATAACTGAATGCTTACGAAAATGGCAGGCTCAAGACACTACCTAGTATTCAAAGCTAGTTAAAATTCGTATGCGTATAGAGGAACCTGAACAATAGTGTAGCTAAAACTAAGCTAGATAGTGGCTAACCTCTAGAAAACTCTCTATACTCGGAGGGAGCACCTGTAGAAATACTGTCTTTTCCGATCATGATGACATGTGAAACAGCTCCAGACACACATGCATCTTATCATGATGACATGTGAAACAGCTCCAGACACACATGCATCTTATCATGACTTGTGAACCAGCTCCCAGACACACATGCATCTTATCATGATGACATGTGAAACAGCTCCAGACACACATGCATCTTATCATGATGACATGTGAAACAGCTCCTAGACACACATGCATCTTATCATGATGACATGTGAAACAGCTCCAGACACACATGCATCTTATCATGACATGTGAACCAGCTCCAGACACACATGCATCTTATCATGATGACATGTGAACCTGCTCCAGACACACATGCATCTTATCATGATGACATGTGAAACAGCTCCAGACGCACATGCATCTTATCATGATGACATGTGAAACAGCTCCAGACACACATGCATCTTATCATGATGACATGTGAAACAGCTCCAGACACACATGCATCTTATCATGACATGTGAACCTGCTCCAGACACACATGCATCTTATCATGATGACATGTGAAAGAGCTCCAGACACACATGCATCTTATCATGATGACATGTGAAACAGCTCCAGACACACATGCATCTTATCATGACATGTGAACCTGCTCCAGACACACATGCATCTTATCATGATGACATGTGAAATAGCTCCAGACACACATGCATCTTATCATGACATGTGAAACAGCTCCAGACACACATGCATCTTATCATGACATGTGAAACAGCTCCAGACACACATGCATCTTATCATGATGACATGTGAAATAGCTCCAGACACGCATGCATCTTATCATGACTTGTGAACCAGCTCTAGACACACATGCATCTTATCATGACATGTGAACCAGCTCCTAAACACACATGCATCTTAACATGATGACATGTGAACCAGTTCCTAGACACACATGCATCTCACTTGAACATCTATCACTACAATACGTGTTCAAACTGAATGCATTCCAGACAACAATCAGTCAAAATGCATCCGATAAAGTTGCAGTCTCGACAGGCAGAACAAGTTTCGAACACCTTCAGGCAGTTTGTGCAGGACTTAGTGGCATATAAGCAGGATGGAAATAGAATGGCAGCTATGGCTCAAGTTGCAGGGTGAAATTCCACTTCATTTGGGGTCCTTAGATGTGCTCCATTCATTGTTAGAGTGATCTTTAACTTTATTGCAACTTTTAATACCTCGTTTCAGTCTCTGGAAAGTGTAACCCTACACTGTATGACCACTGTTAAAATGTTAGCCATCCCTAGATATTTGTAATCAGACATTTCTCTCCTTCTTATTCTCGAGGAAAGGGGAGAAATAACGGTAGGAAATCTGCTTGCCAGATCATCTAGGTTTTCAAGATATCAAGGAATGTAATTATGTGATATAAGGCAGCGCCAGCATCACATGCTTGAATACAGATGTAGTGCTTGTATAGTGGAATCAGTGAATAATGGCTACAATTGCAAGCTCTAGTAGGTTTGAATATAGATGTGTGCTTGTGTATAGTGTAAGCAGTTGATAGTGATGATGGTGGCTGCAATTGTAAGCTCTGGAATGTTTGAATACAGATGTGTGCAAGGCAGTTGATAATAATGATGGTGGCTGCATGTTGTTGCCAATCTTACCAAAACACGGGGAGCAAATATCGGGCTGATCATCTCAGACCCTTTTCATTTCGTTGCCCCCCCCCCCCCCCCCCCCTCCCACCAGACAGAAAAAGAAAGATCTGGAGCACAGACTATGAGCTACCACATTAATTGCTGTATTAACCTTTGACTAAAGGCGAGTGCTAAGTTACCTTCATGCCTCCAATACGTTTGGTGGAGATAGCAGCACTGTCCTTTCCATAAATATAGTCCTTGCTCATGTCGGTCTTCCCACTTGCACAGGAGGAGAAGGAGGAAGAGGGTGTGGCAATACTGGACCAAGAGAAACTACTGCTATGCAACCCTTTCCTCGCCATTGCGGTCTGCATTAAAAATGGAATGATTAGGATTGCAGGATGACCGTTTTCCCTTTAGTAAACGATAACCTGCTAACCTGGGCCAGAAATTATATTTTTTGTCACCTTTGCCGAGCTAAGAAAAAGGGCGTGGTACATCGAGCCCCACCCATTATGCATGCCCACACGATGGATGAGGTAAAGGGTCGCGTAGTTAGTTTGACTGATTCTGCAGGATCTTCAAACCTGATATAAGCGAGATGAAGATCTGCTCTGTGCTAAGTTGCTGTCGCAAGAAGATTTCTAGACCGTATTTCACACTCTCCTCTCTTGCTAGAGGAAGGAACTTTTCTGCGGGGATGTTTCCTCTTGTAACTTATTCCATCTCTCGCCATGTGTCCCAGTGCTCAACCAAGGGTGGAGTGTTGTCACAGTGCAGTATTGTCATGCGGTCTCATGTTCGCTATTTCTCCCTCTTAAATTCTAGTGAGACTGTTTTTGCGCTCTCCTCTGGCCATGGGAAATGTGGTATGTATTTTTTATTAATATTGTCCTATGATATTGCAATGTTTTACAATAAATGGATAACTTAATGATGCATTCGACATACCTGACAGTAGGCTTGTGTATATATATATATATATCATTATACTACACATTGCAGGTGTGGCTGTGGTGAGGGCAACTGGTCCCAGTGCCAAAGAAGTAAGCTTACATTATATAGTAGACAGACTCGGTCAAGAAGATTGCTATAAGTACCAGGAAATGTGCCAGTGCACTTCCTGTGTTGGTTTGACCTCTATTCAAAATGTCATATTGCAACCTCCCCCCTAAAAAAGACAACAACTCAACAACAACAACAAAAATAATAAATCAAACAACATGCACCAAAGCTTATATCTAACTAAACCTCACATCGAACATGCACCAAAGCTTATATCTAACTAAACCTCACATCGAACTTGCACCAAAGCTTATATCTAACTAAACCTCACATCGAACATGCATCAAAGCTTATATCTAACTAAACCTCACATCGAACATGCACCAAAGCTTATATCTAACTAAACCTCACATCGAACATGCACCAAAGCTTATATCTAACTAAACCTCACATCGAACTTGCACCAAAGCTTATATCTAACTAAACCTCACATCGAACATGCATCAAAGCTTATATCTAACTAAACCTCACATCGAACATGCACCAAAGCTTATATCTAACTAAACCTCACATCGAACATGCATCAAAGCTTATATCTAACTAAACCTCACATCGAACATGCACCAAAGCTTATATCTAACTAAACCTCACATCGAACATGCACCAAAGCTTATATCTAACTAAACCTCACATCAGCAGCTTCTAACTGCCTAAATCGTGATCGCTCCAAAAGGACTCCGAGCGTGTCTTGAATCCTTTTGCTAAGCTAGTAAAGTGGCAGCACCAAAACAATGCAGACGGTATAAAAAATACTTGAAACAGTCAACAATAGCAACAAAATATGGTATGTGCTGATTGATTTTTGTGTAGTGGTGGACAACGTGGTGTATAGCAGGTACAGTCAACAATAGCAGTGGGATATAGCACTTGCTGTGTAATGTACAACAATAAGCAAGTTAGAACAACACAAGCTCGGACTTGCTGTTGTCCTTCACCACTCAATTATACACAAACAACAAAACAACAAACAAACACAACAACAACAACAACTTGAAACAACAAAAATATTTATTTTACAAACAACTACATCCTGAGCTCATATATATAAATTAGATAACTATTTATTTCAGTCTTGTTTAAAATGGTAAAGGGTCAGCTACTCATTGTGGTCTTGGTGAGCCTATTCCCTTTCTGGTCAATGCACAATATAGTATCAAATAAAACATTTCTGTTTCGTACTAGACAAACAAAAATATCAAGCAGAAGAGTAAAGCTTAGTACTATGCTTCATGAGAAACCCAGCTAGTAAGGAAGACGGTGCACAATGTATTTCAGGCAAGAAGAATATACTTAATATGCAGGGCTGTTCATTTATTATTCTGATACAAAGTGTCCCCCCATTTAATGCCCCCCCATTGTGTGGCTTAGATCTAGAATTATATAACTATACAAGCCTACAACTAATAAATAATTCTCTCCCCCCCCCCCCCCCCCTCCTTCACCACGCTGGGGAGATGCTTATATGAATGAGTGTCAAAAGCATTTACAGATACACGCACACGCACGCATTCACACACACACACACATATACACACTCACTCAGTCAATCACTCACACTGTACATACAAACACACACACACACACACATACACCACATATCATACAAACAACATTCAAACATCACACGCACACACAGCTATATGGACCAATCATGACATGCATAAAGCGACCCCAATATTAGTCTGAACATGAAGAACAACAGGATCAATACAATTAACACCAACACATGACACTTAACACCTTATTATGAAATACCATGGTGTAAATTATTAGATTATCTGTGAGAAGAACAGTCCATGTGCATTGTTTGACGACATACCAATGAAGCAGTCACCAAATCCTTCTAAAGTTGTTACATGTCTGTGAAGACAGGCAACTCAGATGATGACCATGTCTCCTGGAAGTGAGTGTGAGACAAGTAGCAGCCAAGGCAGTAGCGAGTTACCATCAGCTAAACTCCACAAAGATATAGAGATGCTGGTGATGAGCGATCAAGTTGATCTGGAACAAAGGCGAAAGTTGACGAACTAACTACCTCCATTTATTATCAGCCAGAAGATAATCATGCGGTCAAGAATCGGAATCTTGGTGAAATCACAGTAAATATCTAGTAATATAAACTGTGGTGAGGTTTTCTAAAATGACTACAAAGAGAGGCACCCTAACCATAAACACAAAGGTTGATTGGAAGTGGACTATTGGCCATAAATAGAATTGTTTTAAGTGAAAAAAGAAGGAAAATGGCCATTTCTTTTTTAAATCAAGGTCATCATCGTTGCTTGAAATAGTTACAGTGTTGCTGCTGTAGAGTGTTAAATTAGGAATGAAGGATGAACAGATTATCAATATTGTTTGTATTAAAATGCCCCCCCAGTTGGGGGTGGCTGCAACTGCCCCCCACTGGCCTTTTTACAGCATGGTTCACCGACTAGTATTGTAAAAGAAGGTTGTCAATTCTTTTAACCACTTCTTTAATGACCCTTTATCTTTAGAAATGAGCATTATGATATTATGTACACGAGATTCAGACATGTAGTAGTTAATTTCTAATAGGTTCTGATAATCTGAATTCCATATGATGCCCTTCATCATTATATATGTGCAGTTGTGGACAATAATACTACGATCATCTAGAGATACTCATCAAACTCTCAGTTGACATAACGAATTACAGTGACATCCTCAAAAAGCAACTTGAAATTTACTCTCTCGACGTTTCGGTGGTCAAGAGAGTAAACTGAAGTTGATTTTTAGGATAGTCATGTAACATTTATAGGTGAGCATTTGTGCCCAGCTAGAGCTAGGGGGTACATGCGGCTAGGGCAGGAATTTGGATGTTCGTATATATCCTAGAACTGTCTATAGCACCACTGGCGAAGCGTGCTCTCCATTGGAAGTCCTAGTAGTGGATGGTAGGAGCACGCATTGCATTATATACTATTGTGGTATAGTTTCATTCAAGGTTCCATTTCAAGGACTCATTTACAACACGATCTTGATCTAAACTTAGGTAAGCTGTTAGTTGGCCGTTTTTATTCTAGCAGGCTTGATTTGATCAGACAAGGTGGTCGAGTTTTTCATTCTTGACAAAAAGTCATCAAGGGTCATGATTTGAACAACAAAAGTAAATAGTGCAAACTGTTATGTGAGTATGGATTTTGATTATTTTCACTGAGGATAAGTGTGCAACAAAACAAGCTAAAAAAATCTCATAGCTAAATTTTCCCACTATACAGTATACACTTAGTGAAATTTTGCTCTGCTTTATGTATTATGCAATAAGGTGTAATGTACTAGCACAATGTAGGCACATTTATAATGAATCACTGCACCTCTGCCCCTCTACATGTGCACCTCTACATGTGCACAGGCTTTGCTGAAGATTACAAACAGCACCTCAACTCCTAGACCAAGATATGCTGTGTTTGGTAGACTGGTGGATCCTCAGAACCGAGAAACTATAGACCATGCTCTGACACTCTGGTTCCCTGGTGAGTATAGCAACGTTATATATATTTAATGTATCTATTTAATTGTTGTTGTTGTTGTTGTATTTCATCATCATATTAACATCCCACATTTTCTATGCTTTCATCACTATACTTCTATAAACTACTGTATGTCTACTTCTTAATCTGGGTAAAGGTCCAGCTAGCTTCACTGGTGAGGACATGGTGGAGTTCCAGACACATGGAGGTCCTGCAGTGATCCTAGCACTATTGCGAGCTCTGGAAGCCATACCAGGCTGCAGACATGCAGAGCCTGGAGACTTCACTAAAAGAGCCTTCTTCAATGGGAAGTTAGGATTGACGGAAGTGGAGGGACTGGGGGATCTCATACATGCTGAGACTGAGGCTCAGAGGAAGCAAGCTGTCAGGCAGATGGCAGTAAGCAAGTGCTATGGTCTATTTAACTTGAAGTTGTTTGGATTTTATGTGGATTTTTTTTTTTTTTAATCTACACAACTTACCATTATTTCAACACACCCTTGAATAGAACTTGTAATGCGCATAATTTATTACAATTATTGATAAAAAAAAAAGAATATGCCTTTGATTAGAATGCGCACCAGCAGGAAATATGAGAGAAAATACTGGCCTAAGGGGCTTGGCAAACTGTCACCACGTAAGTGACAATCAAATCCATGAGAAGTTGTGGCATTTCAGTTGGGTCACATGATGATACCATGTACTGTTTAAATCCCGGGCAAGTAGCAGAAAGTGCTGCAGCAAACATCACCAGAGAGACAGCAACTCCACAGAAAAAGTGAGAGAGACTGACTGTGATGATCTCTCCGCAAGCGATGAAGCTGACTATGAAGAAGACCAAACTGGATAATGGCTACGAACACCAATTTTTTTGAGATTTGGTCTGCATTTGGCCTCGTGCAACTATCATGCACAGGTCGGTTAGGCATGTTGAAACAATACAACATCCTTGAATGCAATGCACCCTCTAGTAATGCACAGCTAGGAAATACGGTATTTCATGGACTAAACATAGCATCAACTGACAAGGAGAAGTGTTTAATAATCTATCAGAGCACAGAGCATTTTCTATGTTTGACACCTCCCCCTTCTATATAAAGAGAGAAGCAAACTGATTAGTGCTTGTAATGATACACATCCAAACCTGGATGAATGGGAAACAGCAGAATTTGTCTGGAGGACACGTTCAAAACAGCAGGAGCGATCATCTGCCATTTTCTTTGCAACTATGCAAAGGTTGGCTGAAGTATCTGCTACTTCACATGACCATGGCCACACCATCTTAGTGGGACAGGGTTCACAAAGTTAGGAGAAGATGTATTCCTTGTTCGTCTGACTGTCCATTCGAGTTCCATTCTGTTATCTCCATTAACAAACACTTCAAGGGGGAAATGAGTCTCACAAGCTAGATCATTTACCCATTTTGGTTTAGGTTTAAAAAAAGTCAATATAAAAGGGTCTGGTGCTTGAATCCATAAAGCATGCAAATGATGAGAGGAGTTGGAATCTGCCTGACATCACCGTGCTTTCTCCATGACAATTCCGTGTTGGTGCATCTCACCTTAGATCCAGCATAGACCTAGACCTACTGGCTCATGGGGGAAAGACTATTGATGTTCGTCCTGGAGTCAGCCCCCATGCTATTAGAATTGATGGCTCCTGGGAGCAAGACTATTGATGTTCTTCCCAAAGTCAGCCTTCCTGCCATCAGAGTTGACCAGGGTGCTGTAGTCTACTAATACTACTGCTGCAGTAACTACTGCTGCAGTGGCGATTGCTGGAAAATGGAGAAGCCTTTGTTTGGGGATTGCACCTGCTGGCCTGGCCAACAACCTCCCATACTTGCATCCTCAATCACGGAGAATGAAATCCACTCTAGCTTTTGGTTTTGTAGCCATTTTGCTCATCCAACCTGAATAAATTCAGTATCTGCTGTTACCCATTCCTATATACACCAACTTGAAAATACTCCTGCAATGGAGTGCAGGCCTCAGCAGCAGGGTATATACTAGTACAGCAGAACCTCGGAGTGACAAACCCCTCGGGAAAATGAGTGTGCGTAACCCTGAAATGTCTGTAATCTGAAACTAATACATCATGATGATGTCATGGATATTTAGTCATGTATATTGATAGTCACAGTGTACATTAAGAAGGTCGAGATATGGCCACAGTATACACTAAAAGGTAGAGGTAAGAAATCGTTTCTCTTCTTTGCTGCTAAAGAGTGCAGTTCATGTTACATAGAAATACCAAGTTCATCGGTGTAGCTTCAGCAGCAAACTTCATGATCTTCCTCTAGCTTTCTTAGTGTGTCACTGTTGTTTACCAATTCCAAACCCCTTGGCTACGATTGACAAAGTACATGATCTGCCTAGGTCCATTTCCTTTGAAATATTTTCAATGGAAAGCAAACTCACTTATGAGTGTGCACTGTGCAGTAAATATTAGTTGTGTAATTAATACTTTACCCATTGGATGTTTACTTGCCGTTCGGTTGACCGGGCTTTCGTAGTTCTGGGTTTCATAACTGTGAGGTTCTACTGCATATAATATAAATAATTAAATAATACTAGTAATAAATATAATGGTTTAATCCCAAAGGCATAATTAACCCATTGATCCTGAATTTTGAAAAGATTATTTCTAACTATGATATATTTTCAGGAATAATCAAGTGCAAATACAATTAGTTGCACTTTGGAGAGGAATCAGCTCCATTGAGGTAAAATGTTGTGCTATATATGTCATGCTCTATCAAAATTGATCAGCCAAAAAATCTCTCCTGGACTTCTCAAGTGCAAAGTATTTCCTTGTAGGCATTGTGATTGTCAATTAAAAAAAAAATTAAGTGGGGAATTAAACCTTTAAAATAAACTGTGGTTTCATTTTTTTGAGCTATATAGATTCTACACACTTCACTCTATGTATATACACTCCATTATATAGCTCAAATAGATGTTTCTCTTTTGATTTTTTTTGCAGGGTATATATAACAATGCTAAATCTAAAGTCGGGGTACCTCAAAATATGAGTGCCTGAACTGGCTTAAGGTGTGACTCTCATGCTAATCGGCAAGTGTAGTTACAAGACACTGTATTCTGCATTAGCCTACGAGCAGCACTTAATTAGCCTGCAGTGGCTTCATGAATATTATTCATCTTCCGGGAAAGCTACCACATTTTAAGTGGCCATACTTGACCACCTAGCCACTTATTAGCGCCTATTGAAATCTTTCATAGCAGAGAGTACAGCTTCCTTCTGCCATAGTAATTTCTGCTGCCTAGCACTTTCCAGCTGGGAGACACCCAGTTCAGCTACTCAGATTTTGGGTTACCCCCATTTTAGCTGCATGTAACTTTGGCATGGTTATACCACACAGAGATAGCTCTCTTTTGAGCTATATATCAATAAAGTGTGCAGAATCTATGGAACTCCAAAGTCATAATTTAAAAAAATGGTTTAGTTCCCCCTTGACGTGTCAAACTGGATATATTTATCTGACCATTTCATCAAGAGTCTACTGACCATGTCCATGTTAATCTGCATTAACGTCATAGTATATTGTTTTTGTGAACGTTATCCAAGGTTGTCCTCCCGAGTTACGTAAATAATGATCAACCAATCAGCTAAAACTCATTTTGTAGCTTCTTTATAGCCTAGACGTTATCACTGTTGGATTTATCTACAAAACACACCCAGTGTGCCCACCTCATTCACTAAGGCGGAAAAGTTCTTCATGTTGTTTCCTCTTAACCATTCTTTCAGTCAATCATAACTTAATAACTAAGAACTAAGATAGTTGTAAATCATTATTACCAGCAATAAGAACAAACAAACAAACAAACTAACAACCAGCAAAACACAAGTGTAAGATAACTACTGTAGGGGTAGAATTAAAAAAAAAATTTTTTTTTAGGTAGAAACAATGATGCACATATTTAGACTAAACACACATTTAGTAACCCTCTATAATATATTCCTATGTGCTACTTAAAAGTAAGTGCTCTTTAAATTCATTTGGGTATTGATCTTAACAAAAGTCATAGAAGATTGAAGTAAATGAGTTCTATAGCAATTTAGTACATCCTTCTATTATAATTTTTTTGTCAATGCTTGCTTTTAGGGTGATCTGGGGAAGTTGTATCAGAAATGGAGAACAACACTGCTACAGGTATGGAATCTTATCTCACACTATAAATACATACATGATAGCATGAAGCATACGATATACCATCACACTGCCCTGTGTAGCCTTCCATCAGAGATACAAGACTGCTGGGACCTGCTAAATTATGTTGTGTTCTTTGTGTGGGCCTCCAAGTAGCTGTAGGGTATTAATTCCTTACTTCTACATTAGTTGGTGGCTCATGTGGAGGCAGTCATTGACTTTGGTGAAGAAGAGAACATTGAAGAAGGACTAGTGGAGAATGGTATGTGATGTATTGCATGCATGATGATGGCATTCAAGAATGAACTGCGAGTTGTTTTCTTGTATTAACTTTAGGGCCAATTGCCCGTGCATGTTTTTTCACAATAATGACTATCGGGTATATCTGCACACTTGAATGCATCTTGGCCACCATGATCCAAAGGCTATACTATATTGCTCTGCGCAGTGAATTCTATGAAAGATGATTGCTTAAGACTGTGCTATCTCATCATCTGGAGAGAGTTGCTGAAATGATGAGATTTACGCAGGCATTGACTGTTTATTAACAAGTAGGATCCTACTACTTATATCTAAACACAATGGATGAGCAATGAGTGATTTAGATTACACCAGGGAAAGCAGGGAAGAACTCTCAATTTTTTATTTCCTGCCAGAGGTACTAACTAGCTTTAGCTAAAGCCCATCACTACGCTCTTTTGCCTAAATACTAGCATGCTAGACAAAATTTCTGCCAAGTGCTTCGTTTACTTTGTTGTTTCAGGAAAGCTATATAATAAATCAACAATAAATTATGAAGAAGACACCCAAGACTCTTGCTACAGTCCATAGATGTTGAAGAAGACACCCAAGATTTTTTCTTTTTTCTATCACATGATTTAAAAATGGTTTAGAGATGCATGTGCGTTGCATTATCCATTATCAGCTAGATAGTTGAATGTACATGTATGTGGGTGTTGAATGCAACCATGTGAGTGTTGAATGCAACCATGTGTGGTGTTGAATGCAACCATGTGGGTGTTGAATGCAACCATGTGGGTGTTGAATGCAACCATGTGGGTATTGACATGCATATGTGGAGATGATTCTTATTTCTACTAGTATCTCTCCCCCCCCCCCCAACGTTTTCTGTTTTTCCAATGACTTAGAACTTTGCTAACCCATACCTTAAACAAGTGTTTTCTCTCAATGAACTCTCAGTTGACATAATTACAATAACCTTCTACTTGAAATTGTATTCTCTGGATGTTTCGGCTCTATGGTATAGCCTTCAATAGAGACTTGCGTAAGCCTGCTATATACCAGTAGCTAGCTATCAACCACGTGCTACCGGCATACACATCCAGCACGTGAACCAGCACACATGTCTAGCATGTGAACAGGATGTAAATTCAAATATATACATATATAAATAAGAAAAAACAAAAACAAAAACAAATAATAAATAAACTAATAATAATAACACTACTACTACTACTACTACTACTACCACTACTATTACTACTAGCAACAACAACAATGACAATAATAATAATAATAATAATAATAACAACAACAACAACAACAACAACAATAATAATAATAATAATGTGCCGGTATCACGTGGTGGATAGCTAGCTACTGGTATATAGCATACTCAGGTGAGTCTTAGCATCTCATTATTCCTGATGAAGGCTAGAGCATCTAGTCGAAACATCGAGAGAATACAATTTCAAGTTGATTATTGAGAAGGTTATAGTAAGTGTTTTCTGTCTGACCATCCCGATTATACCACTCTATTTTGGCAAACAGTTTTTCCTAACTGGTTCCTTCCCAGACTTGCAGCAAAATTTGTTACTTGAAGCTGCTGCTTGATCACCATGTTTCAAAAGCAATAGGCAAACCACATACTTTGTGCTACTATTGTTAACAATGGGTCTAGATTTTGTGGAATTATTACTTTATGAATCTCATTTCAGCTCTTCATGCAGTACACTAGATACTTGTGCAATCGCTCCTTTCTGGTTGACTACTATAAGCTGATATATCTGCTAATTCAGACACCGTTCTAAAAAACAACAACATATTTTGGATTTGAGAAACGCCAAATTTTCTTACCTGCACATGCTGTACCATATAAATATCATAAAAATTTACTTCCTGTTTGGTGGAAGGAGGAAGCAAAATGAAGGGGGGGGGAATTAGGTAGGTTAATAACACAACTCCAATCATGACCGGTTTCTGCCTGTCATTTACTGTTTCTTTCTGTGGAGCAAGCTGCACAGACACCAAGGTTTTACCTGGAGTTGCTTTGAATATCATCGCACTTAAGAAAAGAGGAGATCCTGGGTGGATTTCTTTGCTGTACATTTTGTTGAAGACATAATGCGAAGTAGCACTTAGTAGGTTTGTTTGTTAAAGAGCACACAGAGAGACCTATCTTTTGAGCTATATATCAAGTCCATACCATGAAGTTTGCAGAATATACGGAGCTCTAAATTTGTAACCACAAGTAAAAATATAAAAAATTAAAAAATGCCATTAACTCCCCTTAACCTCAATGGCACTGATTCTTATGCCAAACTGCAGCTTTGTATTTGCATTATAATGATGTCAACAATTTGCTATTGAAAAAAGGTTATAGCTATAAATATTATTGTAATAATGAAATCACAAAATAAAGTTGGTGTCTATCGGTTATATAGTTATGCTGGTGCATGCATGCATGTTCTAATCTAAGGAAGCTACTTTTCTATCACCACTCACTGTGCCAGGTATAGTAGTGTTAGCTATCTTACCAACTAGATGTCGGGGACAATCCTGAGATCATCTAAGGTCTTCCAAAGTTTAAAGTTGTTACCTACCTAATATTGGCTATGGGTATGGCTAGGGATACAGGTCTAGGGCTAGGATTTGGCAACAACTTCGAAATGTGGATGTCCACAGGTATAGTAAAAAAAAAAGCCGTTTCCCTTAACTTTTAAGAGCCAGAGTAAAGGATTTACTGAAAACGCATGTGCCATCCTCTAGTACTTTACTATCAAATGAAAACTACACACACACAAAAAAAAAATCCTATGTCTTATAATGAAATATTAATAAAAATATGGTGGCTTGTTTTTACCTCATGAAAAGGGTTAAAAAAAAGCCGGTTCGGGGTAAAAAATATCCTAAAAGGTAAAATCAAATGTAAATACTTCAATATTTTATCAATTGAATCTTTTTTCATTAAAATGTGTTCAAATAGTACAATAATGGTTAACAGTGGGTTTTATTACATTTTCTTACTTGAAAATGTATATATATATATCACTTTTGCTTCACACTCGAACTTCAGCAGTGCCTTCCCTCGACTAACTGTTTCCACTACTGGCTGAACAGGGCCATACATGCAACGATCCACTGCTACTATTTCCACATCTTACTGCTTTGGCCAATCGTAGGAAATGACATGCAACGATCCACTGCTACTATTTCCACATCTTACTGCTTTGGCCAATCGTAGGAAATGCGTGTTGAGTCTGTGTTTCTCTCTGGAAGGTTAATTCAGCTGAAGTGGGATCAGCATCTTCGTCTTCACTGAAAACTTTTGTCAACTTTCCCCAGTAGTACCTACTTGGGCATTTCCAGAAAACAGCATAATATTGTCCAATATGCTACTCATCTAAGGTCATCTAAGGGTACTGCGTCTTTTTCATCATCAGTTTCCTCGCATTCAGATGATGAAGAACTTTCTTCAAGGGGTTCCTTTGAGTCATCATCACTTTCCGAGTCTGAAACCATCATCTTCCTCAGGTTGTTTACCGCTGTTGAGCTTTTTTTCCAGCTTTAGCCTGTTGTTTCTCCAGCTTAGCATCTTCTTGCTTCTTTTTCTCCACAAGTTGCTCGTTAAAATCTCGTTTTTGTTGGGTTGGTGGCCTATTAGATGGTCTACCACGTGATCGTATAGCTTCCTCAAATGAAGTTTCATAACAGGTACTAGGGACAGGACATACTTCATGCCAGATTTAATGAATGTCAATTTCTTTGGAGTTAAAGGTGTAACATCGCTAAGATCAGGAATTCCTTTATCAGTTACTGGTGCACCCAGAGCTTGCTATTTGTTGTAGGTTTTCAATTTGATTTCATCCAGCCTACTTAGCTTGTATATATACCATTGAAAATCAATGACTAAAAGTTGGTTTATTCATATTCAGTTACTCACATTATATATGTACTATTGTATCATTCTGTCCATCAGAATTATACAATAGTCCATGTAGCATTGACTAGGTGGTTTATTCATATTCAAATAATTCATATTACTCACAATTATGCTCTAACTCACAAATTAGCATGACCGGAGAAGAAAAAAATGAAAATATAGGACTTGAAAAAAAGACTAGAAAAAAGATTAGGAAAAAACAGCTGGCTTTTTTTTACCCCGAGTGACCAAAAATATCTGGGGTAAAAAAAGCCGGCACAAAAAACCCCTAAATATAAATTAAAAAATTGATTTTTTTTGTTAATGAATAAACCATTTAGTAACTATTTTCTTTTGGCTAGCGTTCATAATTTACTAGCTAGTTTGATTGATCTACCCAAAAGTTCAGGTGAGGCAGAAAAAAGTTAATTTCGGGTATTTTCTACATGTTTAGGTTCTTTATTTTGTCATGTCCTCCATGTCAATATTTTTATACAAAAACACACATTAATGAAAAGCCCATTAAAAGTACTTGACAGATCAAGGATTGTTTAAATTCTTAAAGCAGTTGTGTCTTCCCTGGACCCCTGGTCTTTTTTTACCCCAACTAACCCCCCGGCTTTTTTTAACCCCAATTGACTATATATGGCGTTGTCCATGTCACACTGCTCCACTCTGTAATAGAACATAACTGCATGCATTTTTTATGCATTATAAAGGCTGCAAGCCTCTTGCTTTCAGATCATACCTCTGATTTGGAATGGATTTAAAGCTAATTCAAGTTCCATTCTATAGGTAATTTTGTGTTCTTTGACCTGATGCCAATAACTCATTTTTAAGTTGTTAGAATTGGTCTCTTTTCTCGGATCCTATCACATGCATATGCACACACACACACACACCCACACATACACACACAGTACGGATTGGGATAGCAGAGTTTTTGTAAAAGATATTGGGGACTGTGATGGGACTGCGATAGCACTCCATATTTTAGTTTGCCCCCTATTTTAAAATGGCACACAAAAAAAGAATATTTCGGCTAAAACCCACTTTTGCAGCATGTCAGAATCCTTTTCTGCCAATTTTAACCTCAAAAAAATACTTCAAGCATGGCTTGAACCTTCACTAAGGTGGTAAACCAGCAACCAGAAAAACTGTTAAAGACCATGAAATTTGCCTTCGAGACCTTATAACTAAACACTAAATACTAAACACTAAATGGGATAATTTCTTTACAGCACTATCCATCCTGGCATGCAATCATGTAACAAATTGTATAACTCACTTTTATATTCTGTTGGCTTCCAAGAATGAGGTGTGCTGCTCTTAAGTTGAAAGAGTATCTAAGGATAATATCACACACATAAAAATTGGCACTAGAAAAGTTGGTAAAGGATCATTAATACAATAAACACCTTTATATGTATGTGCAATATTGAAGTGATCGCTTATAAGTTTACTCTTGTGACAATGGTTGATAGCACAGAGTTTCAACAGAACCAGGTAACCACTTGTGATGGATTATCATTGTATATATGAATACACAGGCAGGTATGTATATTAACATGGTGATTGGTTCTGGAGTTGAGAACTTCTTGCAGTTGGCTGCTTGACTATAAGGTTGAAACAGGTCAAACATTTTATTCCAAACAAGACTAAAAATGAAATGTAACAAGAATTTACTAATGTAAACCACATTTACAGCACCTTTACTTATTATAACCAGACAGTATTGGTAAAAGGTCCTTATTAATAGGTAAATGGTCATGACATGTGTGTGGTCTGACTGTTGTGTGAGCGTGCGTGTGACCTACCAACCACTATGAAACAAAACTTTTCTTATGAATAAATATTTATTTTCTTGACAGTGTTACAATGATCAACAGCTCTATAGTTACTCATTACCATTATCACTAGAAGTATTAATATTTTACAAGGCTGTGTGTGGGTTCTTCTCCCTGCCTGACTAAGAAAGTATGTGAAAAGTTCCTTGTTTTGGTTGCATTTCTTGCTAGACTGAAATGCTAATAATGCTAAAAAATGCTTTGGCTTGGTAATTGAGTGTGACGAAACTAGCAACAGTTTGCAAAATTTTGCTAGATTACCAAAATGCTTAGCATCTTCCTCACTAGCAGGCAGTGGCAGCTGTCCCACACTGATCTAAAACTCTTCAAGTGACATGTACTTGGATAGCTGGTTGATACTCATGCCTCTCTTTCAGCACTGCTCCATTATATCAGTTGTACACTACTTGTAAAAGTGACTGAGCAGGTAGGGAAACTGAAGAACACATGGTAAAGGTTATGTGATCAAGCATGCCAAGACCATTGTTCTAACAGTAAATGGAAAATTTGTTATGATCTGCACATTCTCAATGTAGAATTGCCGAACTGGGGGGAATTTTTTTTCTTTCTTAAGAGTGCCATCCCCCAGATCATCACACTTTTCAATCAGGTGTAATCGGGAAGCTGTGCCAATTCCAAACTCATTATTTGAGAGTTGATTAGAAACATTCTCCTAGTCAAAAGTATGAATTTTGTCATCAGATGTTGCTGCCAGAAGCTCAGATTAGATGAAGTAGACCCCCAAAAAATCCCATAGTCGAATACGAAACGTCTTGCTATAATGTAGCCATCTTACTGGCTGATGTTTGGAAGGCAGTGTTAGATATCTTCAGTTGCAAAGGCCACAAACTAATAAAACACATTAGTCTTGACTTTCCCCATGACCTTCTTCACACGGTCCTTGTCAGATACTCTATTGAAGTAGGCAAAGATCACAGGCCACAATAGCAGCAACCTAATGATAGCTCTCTCAAGGCAAATCACTGTACAATAGAAAACTCTTCACATCTTTTTGACTGTTTTTATGGTGGTAAAATGTCAATAAGCACGTCATCAACAGATACTGTCAGCTTTTTCAGACCAGCTGCAGCACATAAGGCAGCAATGAGATATGCGCACAACTCTTAGAGACAATATTACCTTGCTGCTGGATGACTCGGCTTAGTACGGTGTTTTTCTTGCCAACCATGACACTAGCACTATCAGAGGCAAATCAGATCACTTTTCTCCTGGAATATTATCTGTTACCAATGCATCAGCCATTGCATTGAGCAAAGTCTCTCACGTAGCTATGTTCACCACTTAAGCATTCAGGAACCAGGTCACAACTTATTCGAGCCGCTTATGCCAGAACCTAACCGTAATTCCAAAATACTTCTCACAGTTATCATTACCACCATCACACAGAATTGTAAATGTCTGTTCTTGACATGCCTTGATGACAAGCTCACTGACTGCTGGTGCTAATGCATGAGTGACCAGGGCAGCCATCTTGATACATGCACAAGTGAATTCTACTACTACAATCCTTATGTCAAGTAGCATCACTGAACATAGCCTGTTACCAGAGAATGGTAGGTTGTGCTCAGCGATAAATCTAGAAAAATGAAGCTCAGTACAGCTGACTTGATCACGTGAATGTTGGGTTGCATGGTGGTTCATCAACGATGCCTGGAGAGTTGGCTGTGTTCTCAGATCCTTCATCTTGTCGGTGTGCTTTTTGCTCTCGCAGTGCCGTTTAACTTCGTGAACATTTCCACCAGCACCTGAAAAATCCATGTTGCGAACTTACCGAATCTGAAAATCCATGTTGCGAACGTACCGAATCTGAAAATCCATGTTGCGAACGTACCGAATCTGAAAATTCATGTTGCAAACTTACCGAATCTGAAAATCCATGTTACAAACTCACCGAATCTGAAAATCCTTGTTGCAAACTTACCGAATCTGAAAATCCATGTTGCAAACTTACCAAATCTGAAAATCCATGTTGCAAACTTACCGAATCTGTAGGTTTCTCCCTTGCTGCTAGGCTTCACGCAACACTCGTAACACTATTCAGATTGGTACTTGCTATTTTACATGCCAACACTTTTTTAATTTTGGACTGCCAAGAGACTGCTGTCACTGGTCGATGCTGGTATTAGAAGATGCCATTTTAATTAGAACTTGGTGCATGCTATATTAATTATAGAGTTTGGCTCTATTTCTAAAAAGCAGGATTTTCATGGGTTTTTTCCTGAAAAACCTGGGATGTCAGGAAAATAATGGTTTTATTGTTATTGCAGTATAAACGGGATGATTGGGAGCAATGATATATCTATGTATGTATGTAGTGAGGATTGAGGTAGCTGAGCTACTGTTTCAAGTGAGGCAGCACCTGAATGATGGTCGCAGAGGAGAAAAACTAAAAGCTGGAGTCCATGTCACCATTGTAGGTGCTCCCAATGCTGGCAAGAGCAGTCTACTGAACATTCTCTGTGAGAGATGTGTCACTTTTCCCCCCAAATTATTAACAACAATTATTGTCACCTGTATACACTTCCATAGGCCAGCGCCCAGCAGCTATTGTGTCTCCACAAGCTGGTACCACACGAGATGTCCTGGAATCCACACTTGATATTTTTGGCTACCCGGTTGTCATAAGGTTTTTAGAGCTTGCTATGCCTGATTATCACTTTATGTGTTTTCCTGTGCAGTGATACGGCAGGTTTGCGAGGTTCAGATGATCCTGTTGAACAAGAGGGAGTGAGAAGAGCATTGAATAGGTGCTGTACATTTTGCTGTTGTGTTTGTTATGATTGTTTTTTAAAGATAAAAAAAGTGAGTGCATACATTTGTTTTGTTTTGCAGAGCTCAAACCTCTGACTTGAAAATTCTCATTGCAGATCAATCAATTCTATGCAATCTTGAAAGCTGTGTTCCTCTCATGACGAACTTGCCAAATCTTCCAATCCTGGCAAAGTATCTTCTGTGCCTTCAACATAGTGATTCAGATTGGTGTGGTGAAGCTATTAAGGTGTTCATGCCAGAGGATACTATTGTGGTCATGAATAAGTTGGATTTGGTAAAGGATTCTGACAATCTGGTGGATCCAGAGGTGCCGAGGAAAAGGTCTGATGGAGCTGTGGTATGCCACATATCTTGCAAGACGGGTGAAGGAATCGATCAATTCTTGGGAGAACTGGAAGGAAAGCTCAAGAGGATGTACGCTGTATTGTGGTTATGAAGTTCTGTTATGGTGAATATTGTGAGGGCCAAGTAGGTACACCATCTTATCCTGCCACTGTCTTAGTTACATTAGCAGTAAGTAGAATGTGCCATGCAGGTCCATGATAGTAGTACACCGTTGGTAGAGAAACAAATGGAAGAGATGGAAGAGATGTGGAGCAAAATGGAGGAAAAAGTTTTTTTCCTTTTTAAGCTCTGATTTGTGCTTGAGATGTACGAAGCTACAGGGGGTTATATAGACTAGCCACTCCAAAGAGAAAAAAGCAAGAAAAAGCAAGCTCCGTGTGCTGAATTTTGTACCCCTTGCTGTGTCTCTAATAGTACCAAAATGGCACAGAACTATTACTATTACTGTATGCGCATGTTTTATTTTTTAATTACAGTGGAATAGTTTGTTGTTATGTTTGTTGTTTTCCTTGTGTGTGTATATTTTTCCATTTTAGTTTTGATTACAGGTTCTTCCCCTTCTAATGTGTGATGTAGGTGTGGCAATCCACTGGCAGGTAATCCTAGTATTACTCAAGCGCGGCATCGACATCACCTAATGCTTTGCAGTGAAAACCTGGAATATTTTTTGGGTTAGTCATCATAATTATTTTAAAATATCAAGGCGATTAAATCTAAAGGATTGCACTTTTTTGGTGACAAATACTTCACTACAACACTGTTTCTATGGTTTACTGCTTTTAGTAAAATAGTGCATGCCCTTCATTGAACCAGACCATGCATGCACACCGATTATTGATATTGACCACTGTGCTATAAGTCAAATAAAGACACTGGTATAATGAAATGAATGGCATGAATATTGAGTGTCTCGATGGAATCTAATGTGCTAACAACGGAGGAAAAAGTCTCAATTGTATTATGCTGCGCTTAATTAATACATATATACATATATGTACCGTATTTCATTGAATAGAACATGCATGCACATGTTCTATTCATTTCATGAACTCCCTAGCTGGCCTGCGCATACTATTTTAAGGTATGTTTTATTCAAGGGTTTGTTTGTATTACTTTAACATGCCTAACAAACAGGCACAGAATAGTTGCTTGAGATCACCTGATCTAAAAAAAGGTAGCGATTGTTGATAATGGCTGTGTTTGTGCTCTAGCCATCATCCTGTATTCCAGTTTTGTCTTTTTCATAGCTTGTCGCTTGCGAAGGGATCATCATCGTTACTCTCTTCCACCTTTTCTGTGGATTTTGGCCATCTCACTGGCAATGTTTACTGTAACACCTTCTGCTACTTGTCCAGGCTTTAAACTGTGAACGCTGTCATTATGAGACTCATCTGTCTTGACTGAAATGTCACCACTTTTGAAGGATTTGATTATCACTTCAGTAGTGACAGGTCGTCAAGATTTTTTCATTCTGCTCTTGAACAACATTTTCTATGGAGCCATACTTCTTGATAGTTCGCAGTCTAACTAAGGGCATATTCTATTTGTTTTGATATAGTAAATGGTGCGAATTTTATGGGCATATTCTATTTGTTTTGATATAGTAAATGGTGCGAATTTTATTTGAGGTGCGTATTTGAAGGCATATTCTAATCGAGGAAATAATTAATCCAGGTCAATAACCATGCCATAGAATGCGCCTGTGTGACTAACAAGGATGGAGCACCTTGCGTAGCCACAAGGTGGGGCAGTATACTATGAACAGTCGTCAGCTACCAAGCGAACCAAAATTGAGCGAACCTTCTCTTCACATTTAGGCAAAGTTGTGAGGATGTCAACAGGGTTACCTAGAGTGGATAGACCAACCATCTAGAAAAGACGAACCTCCCTGTGAAGCTGATGGACTTGGAAACCATAGTGTGCTGGTGGAAGCAGCCCTAAAAAATGTTATGGCTTTGAGATGAGGCAACAGTAGCCTGGGGATAGCGAAGAAGGGCAGAGAGCACGGCGGCCACTTCGCATAGGAGTAAACTTAGTGTGTGGTTCTTGCGGTGAGTCAGGGTGGATAATACCATTATAGACAAAGTATAATTTTCCTGCTGCTTCTTGGCACAGAGATGGCGGGTAGCCATGTACAACCCTTTCAAACTCCACTTAGCCGAAAGGCCAGGGGACTATAGCTCAGTGTGGCTGAGTGTAGCAGTGGAGGATTAGATAGCAGTAGTTGATTGTTGACCTGTGGCAGAAAGGGTATGCCCTCCCCTCGGGGAAGGGGGGGGGGTGGAGTAGTCGACAGTTGTCACACAATGCAACAAAGGAAACCCATGTAGTGCTGGCCATGAGAATCAAGAAAAGCTACGACAGGGCAGGTCATGAAACTAATAAAATAGTGGCAAGACCTGAAAAAATAACTACCGACGAAGTCCCTGAACAAACAAATTAGACAGGTCCAAAATAAAAGCCTGATAATTACTAAGGGGCTGATACAGTATGCACTTTTGCACATGTAAGGATGGAATAGGGAGGAGATCCTGGTAGAAGTGGAAAACAATAGGGCCTACAATTGATGAAAGTTAATGGTTGGCTGAAATCATCTGCAGCATGATTGGCCCTTGGTGGGCTTTAGGCATGTACCGACAGACGAGAGCTCAACAGCATCAGCAGGGACAGCAACCAAGTTGATTATGGCAAGCCTGGCCAAGCCAGGATCTCCCAAATGAGGTCTAGGCACGGCCAGCAGGGGAGAGGGGTTACTCCCAGTTCCTCACTGGCTGGTGGAGAAAATTACACAGTAGTAATTCGTCGACATGGGGGAGCTTAACCCAGAGATTTTTGGGCAACGAGTTGGGCCACGGAAGACACCAGTACTACGGTTACGCAAAGTGATGGAAGTAGTTACATGACTACAATGCTTTGGGACATAAGTGGGCATATTGAGTTTGAAATACCTGAGGAAGTCAATAACTCATGGCATACATGAATACCAGGATGGGTGAGCCAGGACTAAGCGTGGATTCATTATGATGCAGTATTTCGCTGGTCGAAAGCTGTGACAGGTAACACCAATTGTCAAAAGTGGAACTCCACACTCTATTCTCTATGCTTCATGGAGAATGCCACGAGGGACTTGGGTGTGAGCTATACTTTGGGAGCACCTACCCAGTGAAGGACTGTGCCCTGCAGGGAGAGACCAAGCCACAGATGCAGACCAGGGTCAAGGTAGTCAAAACAGCAAACATGGCATTGGTAAGAAGGAGTGTGGCACTGGTAGACAAGGGGCCCTCCTACATGCAGCCATCAGGCCAAGTGTGCAGACTGTTCAACAGGGGGCTTGCACATTACCATGATGCAGGCATAGCCTCACTGTGGCGGATGTGGGGGCATCACTCCATCACCTAGTTCCCAGCACAAATATCCCTGCTGGGGTATCCGGCAACATAGTGGCCAATGATACGTTGTGGCAGGGATGGGACAACATGGGGACCATAGTGGTGCCACTTTAGTAGCTCACAAAATCAAAGAATTATTTTGCAATTTAATAATAATAATAATAATAGTAGTAGTAGTAGTAGTGGTAGTAATAATAATAACAACAACAACAACAGTAGTAGTAGTAGTAGTAATAGTAGTAGTAATAATAATAATAATAATAATAATTAAGGGTCATCACATGTTAATCATGCGGTCCGTGTACATGGTCATACCTCTATATGGAGGACTTGCTGGCACTGGAGGCATGTCACCCATAGTTCCTACCACCACCACAACGAAGTCTCTATAAGTGCACAACGAAGTCGCTTTAGGTACACTGGAATGGAGAGATTTGGAGGTACACCCAAGAATAGTCTTCCGAGCATACATCGTAAATTGATTCAAGAACGGCTTCCGCATAGACTTCCGCTATGGCAGTGTGGGGCATAACATGGCATCCACATGAGATAATCCTGGAGTTATCATGGACTACCTAGCAAGTGAGTATGCAGATGGGAGAATACAGGTACCAGTGGACTGCGTGGAGGTCATGAAAGCAAAGGTGATCCCATTTGGGGTTATCTCGGACGGCAACACTGGGAAATGGAGGCTGATACCGGATCTCTCCACCCATGAGGGGTTCAGTGTTAATGATAGGATAGAACCGGATGTGTGCTCTCTCTCCTATGTGGGAGTAGAAGATGCAGCCAAGGAAGTTTCAGATCTAGGGATAGGGGGGAGGGGCACTACGGGTAACAGTGGATGTGAAGTGTGCGTATCAAATCATTGCCATCCAACAGCAAGACCAATTGCTGCTGAGCACGAAATGGGAAGGAGCACTTTGTCTCGATAAGTTTTACCACTCGGACTGTGCGCACAGCCCCAAAGATTTTCTCAGGTGGTAGATGCAGCAGAGTCAATACTGGAAAGGAAAGGAATCCGATTGGATAATTTCCTGTTGAATGTGGCACCGGATGTAAGGGAATGTGGCAGAGGGCTAGCGACGCTAATTGCAATGTTCGAGAGTTTGGGACTGCCAGTGGTACCAAATACGCTGGAGGGACCAACCACCTAATTGCTATTCCTGGGTTTTGAATTGAACTTGAACAGGATGTGGATGCGGGTACCTATAGAAAAACTGGAGTACTTGGAGGTATAATGCTACGGCAATGGCTAGGTTGCAGGTGAAAATACATGCAGGAAGCTAGAGTGTCTGGTCGGACAGCTGACGCATGCACGCAAGGTAGTCAACCAGGGGTGCACATTTATCTGGAGGATGTTCTAGTTCCTTGTGGGGGCATGCCACTCCTACCACCACATCCGTCTGAATCAGGCATTTCAGTCAGACCAGTAGTGATAGGCATATTTTGTGGAAGCATGAAAAAATGTCCCTCTACCCAAGAAAGAGGGGATTTGAAGGAAGCCCATCATATAGCAACGGATACGTCAGGAAAGTTTGGGTGCAGAGCACTTTGGAAGCTACATGGCTCCAGCTACGCTGGCCCACCAAATACCAGGCCCAGGGCATGGAGCTAAGAGAGCACGACATCATGCTAAAGGAACTGCTGCTAGTGGAACTCACTTATGCAATGCGGAGCCTAGACTGGATAGACACAATAGTGGTGGTACAAGGTGACAACCGGGCAATAGTAGCTGTAATAATAATTCAGAGTACAGCAAGACACCGCAGATCAGATTATGTAAGCATTTTCTTCATATGGATATTTTCCCCGTTACTTCTTAGTAGCCAAATACAGATTAAGTCTGGAAATAAGAATGAACTAGCTGATGTAATATCATGGGGTAACCTGGAACTACTATTTACTCAGGTCCCGGTGGCAAGGAAGAAGGGAGAGAGAATCTCGCATGATCTTCTGGGTCCTATGTTCAGCCAGCCTGGTCCTAACTTTTCAGGAGTTGTATTCTGCAGGACTAGCAAGATCATTACAGTCTGTATACTGAGCAAGAAGCAGATGGCACTAGGGATTCTGCTCAAGAGTCGATATAATTCCCTTTCCGGTTAATGAATGAACATTGTCCTTGTTTATTGCAATTTATATCAAGACAGATTGTAAGTGGGAACGGTAAATTTTTTGTTGGCTGTACAACACACACAGATCTCAGTGGGCTTTGGGGATCATGCAGGGGAAATGGTAGTTCAGTTGAAGAAGGATTACGATGACTATATTCTATTGGGAAGGCGGGTAGATATGTAGTTTCATCACACTGAAATACATCGAGGTATGCATCGATGCAGCCAAGGCTTACCCAAGGTGGTGTTAGCTTGATTTGGCCAAATTGAGTCCGAGCTATGCCTGGCATTCATCTTCAAGATACACCAATAGCAATAGGTGAAAATAATTGTAATACAAATCAAAACCTTTTCTTCTGTTTTGTTTTTTCCTTACTTCCGGTCATCTTACTTTTTGTTCCCACCAAGATCATCCCATCCTGTGGAATTCTGTATTCTCTTCTATACAGTAGAAACACTCGGTCAGTATCAGAACGTTAAAATAACATAGTGTATTTCTGTGAATGGTCACTGCAGAAGCAAAGAAATTCAGATGTTGAAATGAACAAAGGTGAGCAGTACTGGAGGTCCTACCAGTTATTATACACAATCGATCGCCAAGATTGTATACAATCAATCATCAAGGTTGTACACATTATTAATCGTCAAAGTCGTACACAGTCAATCACTTTCCCGTTGTGGCTGGGTTGGACTAGGCTTGTGCTTCCTACCTGCATGCCTTATACATTTAGCCAGCTACTGCACATATTGCACCATCCCTTCCTCCTGTCATTTAGCTTATGCCCAACAAACACAGGCACAAAAAAGATCAAGCATATTAAAATTAGGGCCAAGGGTTGAATTTAATGTTATAAACAAAGTTTCATTTAATAATTTGTTAGTTTCTAGGTTTTAGCCAAGGTCACTGAATCCTCTTGACTTTCTAGCAGAGAAATCAGGTTTTGCCAGAATCCACTTGGATCTCTCGCACAGAAATTATGCAATTTCTTGTGCGGTTTCAGTTGCCATCCCCTACAGTATGTAGGCCTTGATTGTCACTATTGTCACCTTTCATCTGTCACCACTGAGATCTCACAGATCTTGAACACAATTAGAGAGTGAATACTATCAGTGAATATACTAGAACTCCCTTTATTGGTTTTACCACTTTTTTGAAATGGTGGATGGCCAAAAAGAACCAAGGGTAAGTTTGTATATTCTAAAACTCACACTTTCAACTTTTTAGCTTCTTAAGGCTTTGGTTGCTATTGTGGTGTTACTTTCTAGACTGTTTAGTGGATAGAACTTAAGATTCAGTCACAAGTAAGTTTCTCTTTTTTCACATGGCCCCTGCCTCATATATATAGAACAGGAAATGACATCATAACTATTAATAAGATCAATCAATAGCTAGCGCTATATAGTACATTACAGTTATGCCACATCTCCCTTTCCCAGGATGACAGTCAAAGTCTTTGGAGAGGATTGATGCATGTGCCCATGCGAGATCTAGTAATTATTGGGCTTCATTTACGAGATGGTGTTGCATCCATGACGTCAGATGGCTGTGGATCCGGTCTCACTGTCAGGTCAACTCGATTGCGTCGAACATCTCCAGTTCCACCAGGTAGGACCTCGGGGTCTCTGCACGAGCGATTACACGTCCTGGTGATCGGATGTTGGAGGTTGTCACCCAGACTCTGGTGTCCTCAGGAATGTCAGCAAGTGGTCGGGTACCATGATGAGCATCATAGTCCATTCTCTGTTTCTGTTTGAGCTTGCTGTTTGCCAGTCGGAAGTGATTCAGGTATGGCCACTGTGGTATGAGAGTCTTGGTTGTCTGGGGAATATTTGATCGAAGTTGCCTTCCCATCAGTAGCTCGACTGGAGATAATCCACACCAGGGTAGAGATGTTGACCTGTAGGACAGCAGTGACATGTGGGGATCAGTTGATCCTTTCAACAGCTTCTTTGCGGTCTGGACAGCTCTTTCAGCATATCCATTGCTTTGAGGAAAATGAGGGCTGCTAGTAGAATGCTTGAAACTGTACTTCTTTGCAAAATCACAGAATTCTTGAGATGCATATTGCGGCCCATTGTCACTTACCACTTCTTCAGGAATGCCATATCTTGAGAAGAGAGACTTGAGGACAGATGTTAGGGAGTGCCCTGCTGGAGGGACCCTCTAACCTGTCTGTCCTGACTGAACTTGCCTTATGCTTGGCAAGCCTAAACTACCCAGACCCCACTGCTTGGAATTGGTAGTATCATTAAATAAAGATTCTTATTCAATACTCAACAACTGAGACACACTCTTCTCTACTGAACTGTCCAATTTATTAGTTTTTAAAACCACAGTTAATTAATAGTCTAAGGGTCATAGTACTGTGACCTAATATGGTCATGAACTGTCTCTGCCTGTCAGGGAGTCCTGTAGAATCAGGGGGAGGGGCTCCCTGACATCTCCCCCTCCTTATTCTGGGTCGTTGCCGGTGGGTCGTCTTCAGTCCATTCTTGCCGGCTGAGTCCATCTGCATTTCCGTTCGTGTTTCCAGGCCGCTGTTGGATTGTATAGTCGAAAGGTTGTAGACTGAGAGCCCAGCGTGTTAAACGGCCATTGTCCTCCCTGAACCTATGTAGGCACTGAAGGCATGGTCTGTCACAATGGGGTGCCATCAAGATATACTCTGAAGTGTTTCACTGCGTTTACTACAGCCAGGCATTCCAGCTCGACGGCTGAGTATCGGCATTTTCGAGGCAGCAGCTTCCGTGAATAATAAGCTATTGCCCGGTCGTGTCTGTCGGCATCCACCTGACTGAGAACTGCACCTACACCCACTCCGGAGGCATCTGTGAACAATATGAATGGTCGGTTGATGTTGGGACTGTTTAGTACTGGTTCTGTCATTAACTGCTCTTGGAGCCATCGAAATGACTGTTCCGTGTGGTCTGACCACACTACCTTTTCTGGTGCTTCCTTCTTTAGTTAACTCTGTTAGTGGGAATGCTCTTTCTGCAAAGTTGGGTATAAACCACCTGTAATACCCTGCCAAGCCGAGGAAGGAGCGTACATTCTTCTTTGTTTTTGGCGTCTTGAAGTTCCTTACTCTGACGATCTTGGCCTCTCTGGGACGCACCCTTCCTTGGCCTACTCGGTGTCCGAGATAATCACACTCTGTCTGTCCAAGTTGGCACTTTGACCGTTTTGCTGTCAGCCCGCCTTCTCCAGTTTATCCAGCACAACTTCCAGGTGTTGTAAATGCTCTTGCCAGGTTGCACTGAAAATGTCAATGTCGTCCAGATAGGCAGCGGCGTATTGAGGAATATCTGCAATCAACTCATTCATCATCCGTTGAAATACTGCCAGCGCTCCTTTCAGTCCGAAGGGCATCACGCAAAACTCATACTTGCCTAGATGTGTCATAAAGGGTGTTTTGGGGATGCTCTCTTTGTGTACTGGTATCTGCCAATACCCCTCTGACAAATCCAATGTTGTAATGTATGCCGCACTTCCTAGTCTGTCAAGGAGGTCGTCTACACGTCTCATTGGGTAAGGATCATTTTTTGTCTCTTTATTCAATCTACGATAGTCCACGCACAATCTGTACTCTACCTTTTTCGCCAAATGGATCGGGGATGCCCAGGGGCTGGTTGACGGTCGGATAAGCCCTGCCTTAAGGAGTTGGGTGATCTCACGTTGTACCCACTCCTGTTTGGTCTGTGACAGTCGGTATGCTGCCATATGGCAAGGTGTGGCATCTCCTGTTTCGATTCGTAACTCAGCCCATTGTGTTCGTCCTGGTTTATCCTTAACACCTCATCATAGCGTTCAAGCAGCTTCTGTAGTGCCTGCTTCTGTTCAGTAGTTAGGTCTGGGTTCACCACCGGTGTCGTCCCAGGTTGTTCACCTTCCCAGGTGATAATCTCCATTTCACTATCTTCCAACCCCTCTGCGCCTTCCATAGCCAGGCAAGCTATTACTGGTGACTCCCATTTGGCTAGGGCGTTGACGTGGAAGACACGGTTTCTTTTCCTCTTGTTACTCATCAGGAGTGCATATGTAACATCTGTCAACTTCTTCGTTATTTCGTAGAGACCCTGCCAGCTCGCCAACAGTTTGTTTGTTTCAGAGGGTAACAGGACAAGGACTTGGTCACCTGGTTCAAACGTTCGGGTTCGATCATACCATTTCTTGGTCTCATCCTTCGATCCTTGCTCTTTCTCCACCGCCATACGGTGGACCTGTTCCATCCTGTCCCGCACCCCTTGGACATATGCAATCACACTGGTGGGCATCGTCGGAGTCTCTTCCCACTCCTCCCTCAGGATGTCGAGTGGTCCCCTGACTTTTCGTCCGTACATTAGTGTCAAATGAGCTGAATCCTGTGGTCTCGTTTGGAACTTCCTGATACACAAACGTGATGTACGGGAGTGCTTTGTCCCATTGTTGGTCAAACTTCCCAGCACCTTCCGCAGCATGCTCTTCATCGTGGCATGGAATCTTTCGGTCATTCCGTTCATTTGCGGTTGATAGGGTGATGTTCTGCAATCAGTTTCACCCCCAACATCCGATACAACTCCTCCATCAGGGAACTCGTCAAATTCGCCCCACAATCTGATAGGACCTCCTTTGGAATGCCTACTCTGGCAAATATCTTTAATAGCTCATCAGCTATCGTCTGACTGTCGGTTCGTTTAAGAGGCACCGCTTCCGGGTACCACGTGCCGAAGTCCACCATTGTGAGGATAAAATGGTGCCCCATTTTTGTTCGGGGTAATGGGCCAATGAGATCAATCCCTACACGCTGAAAGGGTTCATCATTGGTGGCAAAGGCATCAGTGGTGCCTTCTGTTTACGGTGTTTTGCCACCTTCTGGCACTCTGGGCACGTCCTACACAGTGTGGCTACCTCCTCATAGATTCTTGGCCAGAAGCATCGGTCAAGTATACGCTGTAGGGTTTTCTTCCGCCCAAGATGTCCTGCCATGGGAATGGCATGAGCCGTCTTCAATGTAATGATCCGGTACGAGGTTGGCAGAACTAATTATCGAAACACTCCCTGTCCGTTCGACTCGGGTGCCACTCGGTAAAGGAGGCCTGCTTCTTCCTGATAGCTGGGGTCTCCCTCCCTTGCACTCTTTCTGCTGGCCTCCAGTGATTTTTCCTCTGCTATTGCTTTTCTTAGTGCAGGTGCTCCTCCATCTAGTGGGTGTTGAGTGCCTTTCAATGTGTGGAATTTCTGTCGTTCCTGTCTTTTCTTGGCTCGGGTGAAATGCTTCTTTGGGGTTCGTGTTGGCAAGAACATGTCGTCCTCAAAATTTGGTAGTCCGTCATCTTCCGGCTGCTCAACTGTCACTGTGGTTGATGGAGGCTCGCGCATCTCCCGTTCAGTATCTGTGTTGGTCGGCTCACTGGTTGACCATTCATCAGCCTCAATGTCTGCTTGGTACAGTAGGTCTCCCTTTCTCATTTCCTCTGACTCCAGGTCTGAACAGCATTCACTTCATCTGGTTCCATCAGGTGCCTGCCCAAATTCCAGAGGAACGGTAGGTCTCGCCCAAGCAGGGCGTCATATGCTAAGTCCTTCTTTACTGTTACTTCTACTTCCTTGCTCCATTTCTCAACTTCTACTTTAACCCTTGCTGTGCGTAGTGGTTCCACGTTTCCATTATACGCGGTCATCAGCCTAATCTTCCCAGTCAGTGTCTTCTGCGGAATCCACTTTTCATGGATGAGTGTCTTGCTGCACACAGTGTCTACCAACATTCTCTGGCATTCTTGTCCTTCAATGAATCCCACATGAACGGCTGCTAGGTTGTCTTCCTTAGCGAAGTTGTCTGTGTGGACCACCTCCTCACAGTCCCTTGCAATATGACCATAGCAATTACACTTAAAACAGCGAGGTCCTTTCTCAGGGTCGAACTTAGGCTTGTTCCATGGCTTAGCCTCTCTGCTTCCATCCTTCTTTCGGAACTGTCTCGAGTCTTGGTTGAGTCTCTCCTGCTGCTGGTGTTTCTCTCTGTGCTCTGCTTCATTTCTGCGGTGCAGATCTGACTTGAGGTTTAGGGATCGCTGATCCGGTTCCAGTCTTCCCCTCTGGTCCTGTTTCCCCCTCTGATTGTCCAGATGGTCATCAGCCAGCTGCATTGCTTCCAGGGGTGTGTTAGGGTCCTTATCCCTGACCCAGGTTGCAAGCTAGTGCGGCATCCAGTCATATACCATCTCGGCATCATACATGTCACTGCTCTGCTCTGGTGTCTCGCACTCTTCGGTCCAGCGCCGGCTCCACTGTTTGTGTCTCCTCCAGTGCATGACCCAGGATTCCTCTGCTAGTTTCCTCATCTCCACCATCTTCCTCCAATATGTTCTCTTGCCAACGTGGAAATGGCGTAGGAGTGCTTCCTTTGTACTTGTGAAGTCAGCCTTCACTCATCTCCACCATCTTCCTCCAATATGTTCTCTTGCCAACGTGGAAATGGCGTAGGAGTGCTTCCTTTGTACTTGTGAAGTCAGCCTTCACTGATGTGTCAAAGAGGGCATGTGCCCGCTTGGCCTCATTGTTCAATATCGGAACCAGGTGTGATGTCCACCTTTCTGCTGGAACTCCAAAGTTCTCCATGTGTGTCTGGAACGAGAGGAGAAAGGTTGCTTTGTCCGACTTTTCCTCAACCTGTTTGCAAAATTGTGGCAACATGTTGCGTTATCAGCATTGTTGGGCTCCGCATTGAATTTGATTGGTTCTCTGCTGGTTCTGTTCGTATGAGTAGCAGCTTCTCCCACTCGGCGATGTTCCATTCTTTCAAAGAATTCCATCATTGTGATCTGGCTCCTCAGAGTCTGAGAGCTCAACTGACTTGCTGTCTCCATGTCCTGTTCTGTTTCTGGGGAGCTTTGTCTCTCACTGTCTTTCTTTGACTTCTGTCTCAACATTCTGCTTCTGGTTGTATTGCAGGATGTCCCCTTCCTCCTTAGGTTGTAGGCCGTCGTCTGCATCCTACTGATCTCTCTGGTGTGCGTCTCCACGCTGCGTGCTTCGTGTTGTGTTCGAGTTTTTAAAATTTTTTTATATTATTTTTTTTTATCGTCACTTTCACTTCCACACTTATTCACTTCCACACTTATACACCAATTCACTTGTGCACTGACTCGGTTCACACTTTCGGGTCGTCACTTTCACTTATACCTCTGCCCTTGTACACGCTGTCCATTCGTACTGTTTTTGCTCAGTTGGAGTAGACAACCGCCAAAGAATTCGACTTGTCACTGTTCTTATAGCTACTTCCAGACTGAATCATACTAGCTAACAAATACTGAGCTACTAGCAACTGCTGACTGACCGACTGGATTCGGATTTGACTTTCTCTCTGTTCAAATAGCGATCAACTAGTCGTTTCTAGCTAATTGTTTTGTTCTGGCTAAGTTCGGTAACCGCTACCACCAAATGTTAGGGAGTGTCCTGCTGGAGGGACCCTCTAACCTGTCTGTCCTGACTGAACTTGCCTTATGCCTTGCTGGAGGGACCCTCTAACCTGTCTGTCCTGACTGAACTTGCCTTATGCCTGGCACGCCTAAACTACCAAGACCCCACTGCTTGGAATTGGTAGTATCATTAAATAAAGATTCTGATTCAATACTCAACCACTGAGACACACTCTTCTCTACTGAACTGTCCAATTTATTGGTTTTTAAAACCACAGTTAATTAATAGTCTAAGGGTCATAGTACTGTGACCTAATATGGTCATGAACTGTCTCTGCCTGTCAGGGAGTCCTGTAGAATCAGGGGGAGGGGCTCCCTGACATCTCCCCCTCCTTATTCTGGGTCGTTGCCGGTGGGTCGTCTTCAGTCCATTCTTGCCGGCTGAGTCCATCTGCATTTCCGTTCGTGTTTCCAGGCCGCTGTTGGATTGTATAGTCGAAAGGTTGTAGACTGAGAGCCCAGCGTGTTAAACGGCCATTGTCCTCCCTGAACCTATGTAGGCACTGAAGGCATGGTCTGTCACAATGGGGTGCCATCAAGATATACTCTGAAGTGTTTCACTGCGTTTACTACAGCCAGGCATTCCAGCTCGACGGCTGAGTATCGGCATTTTCGAGGCAGCAGCTTCCGTGAATAATAAGCTATTGCCCGGTCGTGTCTGTCGGCATCCACCTGACTGAGAACTGCACCTACACCCACTCCGGAGGCATCTGTGAACAATATGAATGGTCGGTTGATGTTGGGACTGTTTAGTACTGGTTCTGTCATTAACTGCTCTTGGAGCCATCGAAATGACTGTTCCGTGTGGTCTGACCACACTACCTTTTCTGGTGCTTCCTTCTTAGTTAACTCTGTTAGTGGGAATGCTCTTTCTGCAAAGTTGGGTATAAACCACCTGTAATACCCTGCCAAGCCGAGGAAGGAGCGTACATTCTTCTTTGTTTTTGGCGTCTTGAAGTTCCTTACTCTGACGATCTTGGCCTCTCTGGGACGCACCCTTCCTTGGCCTACTCGGTGTCCGAGATAATCACACTCTGTCTGTCCAAGTTGGCACTTTGACCGTTTTGCTGTCAGCCCCGCCTTCTCCAGTTTATCCAGCACAACTTCCAGGTGTTGTAAATGCTCTTGCCAGGTTGCACTGAAAATGTCAATGTCGTCCAGATAGGCAGCGGCGTATTGAGGAATATCTGCAATCAACTCATTCATCATCCGTTGAAATACTGCCAGCGCTCCTTTCAGTCCGAAGGGCATCACGCAAAACTCATACTTGCCTAGATGTGTCATAAAGGGTGTTTTGGGGATGCTCTCTTTGTGTACTGGTATCTGCCAATACCCCTCTGACAAATCCAATGTTGTAATGTATGCCGCACTTCCTAGTCTGTCAAGGAGGTCGTCTACACGTCTCATTGGGTAAGGATCATTTTTTGTCTCTTTATTCAATCTACGATAGTCCACGCACAATCTGTACTCTACCTTTTTCGCCAAATGGATCGGGGATGCCCAGGGGCTGGTTGACGGTCGGATAAGCCCTGCCTTAAGGAGTTGGGTGATCTCACGTTGTACCCACTCCTGTTTGGTCTGTGACAGTCGGTATGCTGCCAAATGGCAAGGTGTGGCATCTCCTGTTTCGATTCGTAACTCAGCCCATTGTGTTCGTCCTGGTTTATCCTTAACACCTCATCATAGCGTTCAAGCAGCTTCTGTAGTGCCTGCTTCTGTTCAGTAGTTAGGTCTGGGTTCACCACCGGTGTCGTCCCAGGTTGTTCACCTTCCCGGGTGATAATCTCCATTTCACTATCTTCCAACCCCTCTGCGCCTTCCATAGCCAGGCAAGCTATTACTGGTGACTCCCATTTGGCTAGGGCGTTGACGTGGAAGACACGGTTTCTTTTACTCTTGTTGCTCATCAGGAGTGCATATGTTACTGTCAACTTCTTCGTTATTTCGTAGAGACCCTGCCAGCTCGCCAACAGTTTGTTTGTTTCAGAGCGTAACAGGACAAGGACTTGGTCACCTGGTTCAAACGTTCGGGTTCGATCATACCATTTCTTGGTCTCATCCTTCGATCCTTGCTCTTTCTCCACCGCCATACAGTGGACCTGTTCCATCCTGTCCCGCACCCCTTGGACATATGCAATCACACTGGTGGGCATCGTCGGAGTCTCTTCCCACTCCTCCCTCAGGATGTCGAGTGGTCCCCTGACTTTTCGTCCGTACATTAGTGTCAAATGAGCTGAATCCTGTGGTCTCGTTTGGAACTTCCTGATACACAAACGTGATGTACGGGAGTGCTTTGTCCCATTGTTGGTCAAACTTCCCAGCACCTTCCGCAGCATGCTCTTCATCGTGGCATGGAATCTTTCGGTCATTCCGTTCATTTGCGGTTGATAGGGTGATGTTCTGCAATCAGTTTCACCCCCAACATCCGATACAACTCCTCCATCAGGGAACTCGTCAAATTCGCCCCACAATCTGATAGGACCTCCTTTGGAATGCCTACTCTGGCAAATATCTTTAATAGCTCATCAGCTATCGTCTGACTGTCGGTTCGTTTAAGAGGCACCGCTTCCGGGTACCACGTGCCGAAGTCCACCATTGTGAGGATAAAATGGTGCCCCATTTTTGTTCGGGGTAATGGGCCAATGAGATCAATCCCTACACGCTGAAAGGGTTCATCATTGGTGGCAAAGGCATCAGTGGTGCCTTCTGTTTACGGTGTTTTGCCACCTTCTGGCACTCTGGGCACGTCCTACACAGTGTGGCTACCTCCTCATAGATTCTTGGCCAGAAGCATCGGTCAAGTATACGCTGTAGGGTTTTCTTCCGCCCAAGATGTCCTGCCATGGGAATGGCATGAGCCGTCTTCAATGTAATGATCCGGTACGAGGTTGGCAGAACTAATTATCGAAACACTCCCTGTCCGTTCGACTCGGGTGCCACTCGGTAAAGGAGGCCTGCTTCTTCCTGATAGCTGGGGTCTCCCTCCCTTGCACTCTTTCTGCTGGCCTCCAGTGATTTTTCCTCTGCTATTGCTTTTCTTAGTGCAGGTGCTCCTCCATCTAGTGGGTGTTGAGTGCCTTTCAATGTGTGGAATTTCTGTCGTTCCTGTCTTTTCTTGGCTCGGGTGAAATGCTTCTTTGGGGTTCGTGTTGGCAAGAACATGTCGTCCTCAAAATTTGGTAGTCCGTCATCTTCCGGCTGCTCAACTGTCACTGTGGTTGATGGAGGCTCGCGCATCTCCCGTTCAGTATCTGTGTTGGTCGGCTCACTGGTTGACCATTCATCAGCCTCAATGTCTGCTTGGTACAGTAGGTCTCCCTTTCTCATTTCCTCTGACTCCTGGTCTGAACAGCATTCACTTCATCTGGTTCCATCAGGTGCCTGCCCAAATTCCAGAGGAACGGTAGGTCTCGCCCAAGCAGGGCGTCATATGCTAAGTCCTTCTTTACTGTTACTTCTACTTCCTTGCTCCATTTCTCAACTTCTACTTTAACCCTTGCTGTGCGTAGTGGTTCCACGTTTCCATTATACGCGGTCATCAGCCTAATCTTCCCAGTCAGTGTCTTCTGCGGAATCCACTTTTCATGGATGAGTGTCTTGCTGCACACAGTGTCTACCAACATTCTCTGGCATTCTTGTCCTTCAATGAATCCCACATGAACGGCTGCTAGGTTGTCTTCCTTAGCGAAGTTGTCTGTGTGGACCACCTCCTCACAGTCCCTTGCAATATGACCATAGCAATTACACTTAAAACAGCGAGGTCCTTTCTCAGGGTCGAACTTAGGCTTGTTCCATGGCTTAGCCTCTCTGCTTCCATCCTTCTTTCGGAACTGTCTCGAGTCTTGGTTGAGTCTCTCCTGCTGCTGGTGTTTCTCTCTGTGCTCTGCTTCATTTCTGCGGTGCAGATCTGACTTGAGGTTTAGGGATCGCTGATGCGGTTCCAGTCTTCCCCTCTGGTCCTGTTTCCCCCTCTGATTGTCCAGATGGTCATCAGCCAGCTGCATTGCTTCCAGGGGTGTGTTAGGGTCCTTATCCCTGACCCAGGTTGCAAGCTAGTGCGGCATCCAGTCATATACCATCTCGGCATCATACATGTCACTGCTCTGCTCTGGTGTCTCGCACTCTTCGGTCCAGCGCCGGCTCCACTGTTTGTGTCTCCTCCAGTGCATGACCCAGGATTCCTCTGCTAGTTTCCTCATCTCCACCATCTTCCTCCAATATGTTCTCTTGCCAACGTGGAAATGGCGTAGGAGTGCTTCCTTTGTACTTGTGAAGTCAGCCTTCACTCATCTCCACCATCTTCCTCCAATATGTTCTCTTGCCAACGTGGAAATGGCGTAGGAGTGCTTCCTTTGTACTTGTGAAGTCAGCCTTCACTGATGTGTCAAAGAGGGCATGTGCCCGCTTGGCCTCATTGTTCAATATCGGAACCAGGTGTGATGTCCACCTTTCTGCTGGAACTCCAAAGTTCTCCATGTGTGTCTGGAACGAGAGGAGAAAGGTTGCTTTGTCCGACTTTTCCTCAACCTGTTTGCAAAATTGTGGCAACATGTTGCGTTATCAGCATTGTTGGGCTCCGCATTGAATTTGATTGGTTCTCTGCTGGTTCTGTTCGTATGAGTAGCAGCTTCTCCCACTCGGCGATGTTCCATTCTTTCAAAGAATTCCATCATTGTGATCTGGCTCCTCAGAGTCTGAGAGCTCAACTGACTTGCTGTCTCCATGTCCTGTTCTGTTTCTGGGGAGCTTTGTCTCTCACTGTCTTTCTTTGACTTCTGTCTCAACATTCTGCTTCTGGTTGTATTGCAGGATGTCCCCTTCCTCCTTAGGTTGTAGGCCGTCGTCTGCATCCTACTGATCTCTCTGGTGTGTGTCTCCACGCTGCGTGCTTCGTGTTGTGTTCGAGTTTTTAAATTTTTTTTATATTATTTTTTTTTATCGTCACTTTCACTTCCACACTTATTCACTTCCACACTTATACACCAATTCACTTGTGCACTGACTCGGTTCACACTTTCGGGTCGTCACTTTCACTTATACCTCTGCCCTTGTACACGCTGTCCATTCGTACTGTTTTTGCTCAGTTGGAGTAGACAACCGCCAAAGAATTCGACTTGTCACTGTTCTTATAGCTACTTCCAGACTGAATCATACTAGCTAACAAATACTGAGCTACTAGCAACTGCTGACTGACCGACTGGATTCGGATTTGACTTTCTCTCTGTTCAAATAGCGATCAACTAGTCGTTTCTAGCTAATTGTTTTGTTCTGGCTAAGTTCGGTAACCGCTACCACCAAATGTTAGGGAGTGTCCTGCTGGAGGGACCCTCTAACCTGTCTGTCCTGACTGAACTTGCCTTATGCCTTGCTGGAGGGACCCTCTAACCTGTCTGTCCTGACTGAACTTGCCTTATGCCTGGCACGCCTAAACTACCAAGACCCCACTGCTTGGAATTGGTAGTATCATTAAATAAAGATTCTGATTCAATACTCAACAACTGAGACACACTCTTCTCTACTGAACTGTCCAATTTATTGGTTTTTAAAACCACAGTTAATTAATAGTCTAAGGGTCATAGTACTGTGACCTAATATGGTCATGAACTGTCTCTAACTGTCAGGGAGTCCTGTAGAAACAGGGAGAGGGGCTCCCTGACAACAGATATGACCCCTGATGACGTTGTAGACATCAGTTTTATCACTTTTGGATATCTGAAGAAGTAATCAACCACAATCATATAAGTGGTTCCATCCAGTGAAAACAGGTCAGTCCCTATCTTTTGCCAGGGGTAGTCAGTTTGCATCAGAGGCTCCTTTCGAGGTGTGCTCTCTTTCGTACAATGTGTACAGTTTTCCACCAACTTTCCAATTTGATTGGACAGTCCATGCCACCTACTGGAATTCTGGCTCTTTGTCTACATCTCTCAATTCCCTGATGTCCCTCATGAAGCTTGGCTAATGTCTCTCTGCATTGATGCAGGTACAACAATTCTAGTCCCATGTAGAAGAAGGTTCCTATGTAGGGTAAGAGCTCCCAGTAGGGAGCGAGTGCCTCGTCTACTTTTCCCTTGACAGGCCAACTTGTACAGCAGTACTTGTCACCAGTGAGCATAGGGGATCTGAGGCTTGAGCTTCTTGTACTCATTGAGATTCTGTCCAGCTGGCAGGGAGGCAATACATGCTTCCATGGCTAGTTCAGCTAGCTCTCCCAAGGTTGAGTCTACATAGGAAGGGACTGGTACTCGTGACAAGGTATCTGCAGTGCATAAGTGTTTCCCTGGAATGTGTTCGATTGAGTAATCAAACCGTGTGAGACGTAGTCTGAAGCGGAGAATTCTAGGAGGGAGGCTGTCTAAGTGTTTCAATCCAAGAAGTGGTATGAGTGGTTTGTGGTCAGTTTCGATTGAAAATCGTTTGCCAAGCACTTACATAGAGAATTTCTCGCAGGCCCATGTAATGGCAAGTGCCTCCTTCTCTATTTGTGCATACCTGCGTTCCGTCTCAGATAAGGATCGAGAAGCATAAGCGACTGGTTTCCAATCTGAATCAGTCCTTTGTAGGAGAACTGCTCCCAATCCGTAGGCTGAAGCATCTGCTGAGAACTTTTACTCCTTTTGGGCATCAAACAGGGCAAGGGTAGTTGCCTTGGATAACTCCTCTTTCACTTCTGTGAAGGTTTGTTCTTGACTTGGGCCCCAAATCCAAGCTTGTTTCTTGTTTAACAGCTCGCGTAAGGGTTGTCTCAGAGTAGCAAGGTTTTTGGAAAATTTCCCCAGCTGGTTAACCATCCCCATAAACCTCGGTATCTCTGAGATATTTGTAGGGGGTTTCATTTCTCGGATTGCGGTAGTCTTCTCAGGATCTGCTCGAATACCATCTTCATCTAGGAGGATGTGTCCTAGGAACTTCAGTGTCTTTCGTGAAAATTCACACTTATCAGGGTTTAAAGTAGCACCAGCAGACTCGATGCATTTGAGTATGGCTGTGAGCCTTGTGTCATGTTCTGTCTGGTCTCTGCCAAACACTAATACATCGTCCATTTGACACACAACTCCTTCTAGGCCACTGAGAATTTCAGACATCTCTTTTGGAAGTGCTCAGAAGCACTAGAAATTCCAAACGTAGTTTATGGAAGTAGTAACGACCAATTGGGGTGTTAAATGCTGTGAGTGGACGGGATGACTCTGAAAGAGGAATCTTCCAAAAGCTGCTGTTGGCATCCAGTTTGGAAAAGACTTTTGCATTGGGCAAGTGTACTTTAGGCATAGGGTGGACTTCACGGAGCACACTCTCGTTAAGTGGTTTGAGGTCAATGCAGATGCAGACTTTGCCATTCTTTTTGGGTACCACAACCATCCCTGCGCACCATTGGGTAGGTTCATTGAGATTAGTCCCAGGGATTCCATTCGTTGGAGTTCTTCTTCCACTTGTGGTCGGAGAGGTAGTGGGGAATAGAGAGTACGTGGGGGTTAGCCTCTGGCTTGAGCTTGATGACAAACTCTTCACCAAGGTTTTCCAGCCCTTTAAAAACCCTTGGGAACTGCTTCCATATGTCTTTGTCAGTCTCCTCATGTGCAGTAGTATCGATATGAGCTGCGAGGTTCAGTGCAGTAATGGCTGGCAGACCTAACAGGTTAGTCTTAAGTCCTGTGACTACATACACCTGTTGATGTGACTGTATACCTTTGTGTGTAAATGTTCCTTTGAACTTGCCGATCACCTTTACGGGCAGTCTAGAAGGGCCATACAAAAGCTTATCAGGGTGAGATAGCTTGGGCTTGCCAAGGTGTTGGTATGAGGCACCACTGATAGCTGTGACCTAAGCTCTGCCAGCTTAAAAGGTGTCTGCTTGCTATTTAACTGAATTCAGGGGGGAGTCGACCATTTTGTGGGGTTTAAAAAAAAAACGTGTCGTAACTATTGAATGCTTAATCCATTTCCAAAGATTATGGTCTCAAAATGTAGCCCATTCTAGGTGCAATGACATTAGAATAATGGTGTTGCAATAAACTAGGACTGAAACATGGGAAAAACCACAAAGGTCCTTTAAAATGTTTAGATGCGCTCCTGTACCCCAACCACAGGTCTTCAACACTTGCTATTTATGGTGATATTAGAGTGATCACAGATACGTGTTTTCAATGTTATTTTTTTGTTTTTTAAATTTTATTCCCCTCAATATCCCCAATTCCATTTTTATGCTGTCAGACAGACTATATATATCTCATCAGAAAATGACTGGATTGGTTAGAATGTATTGAAAACAAGGAGTAATGCAAGAGCTTTCATAATATTATATAAAAATTATTTACTACAGACATAAATTGAATGAGTTACACGGTATCATGTGATGTCACTACATGAAAATTACATTTCATAATAAATCAGTTTGAAAAGTACATCACTAAAATAACATGAAAATGTTGATGAAAGAATGTTGATGAAAGAGTTATTTTATGTAAATTGAGTATATGAATTTCAGTATGGGGTTCACCACTGTAAGTACAAGCATCATCATCAACCCAAACACCAAGAGACGCCAAAGTCCTCCATGGGGTAGAGCTCGCTCAATCAAACCCTCCAGGTCCATAAGTTACCCCCTCGACATTTATAAGTTCACTCTCATATTTCAACCTAGCAATTCTCTGTTTATGCCTCCTTTCCTTCTCCCACTGAGAATCATATAGCTTAGACTTATAAAGCCTTGAGCTATGATCACTTGCAAGTACTCAGACACAGAATGGACTAGGCTGTGCTTGCCCTAGTTGTTCAAATATGGGCAGTAGCGAGCACCTACCCTCATTGAACGTAAGCACAGCCAGGTGAATAGCCACCTGTACCGAGGTGAGAGAACTAAAATCAGCTTTGCTACAACGGTTCCAAATGAGTGACTCATTTTGGTTCTGTGTAGCACCATGCACACAACGAGCTAGAAGGGCACGTTCACAAAACGTGCCCCACTCGATTTTTATGATCGGTGCGAGATCAGGGGGTATGGGTGGTAATATTTCTGAAGCTTATGTACATATCAACGCATCAGTAAGACGCCCTCTAAGAGCAGGCAGATCTTTCAGCTTAGCTTCAGCAGAACGCAAAACACCCAATTTTGTATCGACTTCATGCTGCAACTCAGAGATTTCACCAGAATCCTCAAGAGTACCCCCTTGTGAGCGTCGCTGAACACCCCTTTGGGAGACCCCTCTAGAACTCCGACTACATCTCCATGAAGCTAGCTTGCTTTTAGCTGTTGCAAGTTCATCTTTGGCAGCTTTTATAGCTGCCCTAGTGTCTTTCAGAAGGGGTGCAAATCGGGTCCTTAGCTTACGAAGGTGTGTGCCTACACGCTTCTGAACATGTCCCACACACTCGTGTTTTACAATCTGGATTTCTCCATAAACCCTTTTAGCATTCAACGTCCTAACAGTTTTGGTGTTGCCATCACTGATGACCGTTTTATACCTAAGGTTGTACTTCGAAATAGACCTCGAAAAGAGTTTCCTAGCACAGGCGACCTCCATTGCTGGAGACGAACCTGTATGTGTAAGGGTGCAGTGATCCTTATGCCCCTCATACCACTGCTCATACTTGGGACCCTCTTCAGGCCCTTTGTATAATTTGCAACCCGAACAGTACTTACTAAGTAACTCCATATCGAGGACTTCCCCCATTACCCAGGACATGACAACACCAACACCATACAACGCAGTGAAACCACCTTTGGACCAAGTACCGTCATAAGTGACGGTAATGTGATGGTAATGTCCAAAAGCTCACTGGGGCTGACATTGTACTCAGCATGTAAACGTGCCACAGCATCTAATTGATTTTGACGGACACTCTCACCCAAAACACAACAGATATGCTGGGTGTGTTCTGAGTAAGAGTTGCCAGTCACTGGAGGGGGCAAATCTAGAGCTGCAGACAATGTGGCAAGTCCTGTCCTCCCCTTTCCCATCTAGCTCCGATCCGAACACTGATTTGCTGTTCAAACCCTTAGCCTCAGTGCTGTATGGATCGGTAATGTTATACTTCCAGCTACACCCATTACAGTCCAGAGACAACATTGTGACTAACCCTCTTCGGTTACCTACACCTTCAGAAAGTCTAACACTTGAATTGCAGGTTGGACATCTCACAAAGTCAGCAATGTGGGACAAGGTAGAAATGCTGACAATGCGATTGCCTGTACCCATACAATCTTCATCGAGTAGCTTGGCTTTACCAGCCCCACTAGCAACCTTTTTCAATTTACGTTGACTAGCAAGTCTGAGAGTGCATGGTAACAGGAACATATTCCACAGAGGTTGAAACAGATTCCACAGCAGTCTGCCTCAAAATTGGAGCAGATTCCGTATGAATCTGCCCCAGTCTTGATGCAGACTCCCCAACAATCTGTCCCAAGATAGAAGCAGACTCTCCAGCAATCTGCCCCACTCTTGAAGCAGATTCCCCAGCAATCTGTCCCAAGGTTGAAGCAGATTCCCCAGCAATCTGCCTCATGTTCGACACAGGCTCCCCAGCAGCCTGCCCCAAACCAACAAGTTCAGCGCTCGCATGCAAAAGGCCAGCCTCACCAACAGACTGACCTGTTCTAGTTGGTACTCGGAGGACCTATTACGGACTCGCTACTAGTCCGAACCGGAGGGTTTGACAGCGAAGAAGAGCCAGCATCACTCGTGTCTTCAGCTTCTATTCTCATCTTCTTAACCAGTCGTACCCCAGGGAAGACTTTGGGTCTCTTCTTCCGACGACAACTGCAACGATGCATGATAATAGCTTTAGAATCGCACTAGAATCACACAGAGGTTCAATCAAAGTTGGGAACTGAGAAAGAACAACGTGGCTTGCGCAGGAGCAGACTTTTATACCCCCCTTTGCGCAGATAGCGCGGAAATGACGGAATAGCACTGAGCAATATTTTAGCCAAGTTTCAAGTCTTGGCCATGAACAGTTATTATATTATGAACGATCCAACTTACTGCGTTTATTCAGGCTTCTTCTTGTTCATCGCGCAGAGTTGTGCAATGAAATAGGAGGATAAAAAGTATCATAACTCAAGAATGGTTGACAATAAAATGTTGAAACTTGAAATGCAGCTAGTTTAATAGTGAAGGTATAGAATGATGGGGGGGGGGGGGGGGGGGGGGGAAGAAAGGGAAAAATAGTCTTCTCCCCCCTTGTGCAAACCATACGGTATCAGGTTTTGTAGGTGTCAAGTTGTCCAAGAATGCAGCGTCCATGGACTCAGCCGCTGCTTCGACTGAATCTGCAGTGGTCTTGGAAAAGCACATATTTCCATAGTGACCTTTCTTTCTGCAGCGGTGGCACTCAGCATCCTTGGCAGGGCACTTGTCCCGTGGATGTGCCCCTCTACCACAACGTGTGCACTTCTTTCCGGTAAAGGATGATGCTTTTAATTTGTTTTTGCACCTTTGTTGCTGGCTACATCCCTGTCTCCAATTGCTTCTGTAACTGCCATGTTGTAGAGCCTCGATGCTCTGTGGTTCTGCTCCTTTGAGCAGACAATGTTGCTGATGGACAGCTTCACGTTGGCGTTTGATTTTTTGGCTCTATCAAGGGTGAGTTCGGCATTTGTCTGGAGCTGTTCAGACAGTGTGACATCTCTAATACCGACTACCAGTCTATCTCTTATCAATTCAGAATGTAACGTTCCATACTCACAATTCTCAGCTAAATCATACAATAACATTATATATTGTTCAGCACTCTCACCCTGCTGCTGGTTCCTTCTGTTGAAGCTGCCCGCTCAAAGATGACGTTCTTTCTAACTTTGAAGAATCCATCAAGCTTCGTGATGACTGTGTCATATATACACCTTCCTGTCCTCTGTACTGGCATTCGTGGATGTGAGAACAGCCTCTGCTTGTTCTCCCAGGCAGTAAAGCAGTGTGTTAACTTGCTTCTCTGGGGTGTCTTCAGATAGTCCTGAGGCAATACGGTACTGCTCAAAGCGGCGCTTCCATCTAGGCCAGTCATCTGGGTTCCTAAAGTTGAACTAGTCAAGCGGTGCGAGGTTGTGTCAGGCCTGGCTAGGTTAGAAACACCGCTGCCACCATGATGTGTTACTTTCTAGACTGTTTAGTAGCTAGAACTTAAGATTCAGGTCACAAATATGTATCTCTTTTTTTCACGTGGTTCCTGCCTCATATATATAGAACAGGAAATAACATCATTACTATTAATAAGATCAATCAATAGCTAGCGCTATATAGTACATTACAGTTATGCCACAGCTATTAGCTCCAAAAAGACTTCCACAGTAGAAAGTGGGGAAAACCCCTTTGAAATCCATCTTTAATTATATCTATGATCCTATCTCTTTTTTAATTTTCTCTCATAAATTGCTTACAAATTAAAACTTGAATACCAGAAGATTCTAAATATTTCATTGCTCCACAATTAACTATGGAAAAAAGATGTGGTTAAGGTTGTCATGGATGATGCCTGATTAAGCTACCTCACATGCAATTTCATAATGCTATGACCTAAATATGACTCGATCAATGCTATGCCTTAGCGAATTGGGACCGAGTGAGTCACTGACAAATAACCTTCTTCGAAGACAAGTACTGTTCAACAATATATATATATACTTTTAGCAATAAGCATGTCATCTGCTGCCTTGATTAGTTCTGGAGATTTTCCATGCTACTCTTAGTGAGTCCTAAGCTGATCCTTAGCCAACTCTAACAACAAAACAACAGCAGGGTAAGGAATGTGCTGACCTTAGTAGTGTTAAAACATAAGAACTAAGTTTGATCAAGTGATTCAAAGGAGTGGTTGATCTCTGCTATTTGACTTGCTTGTCCTGCCACAATGTTGAAGGATTCTGTAAAACAAAAAAAATCAACAACCCCAAAATAATAAGCAGAAACAAAGTTTATAATTAAAAACAAACAAACAACAACGGCCACATATCCTGTGCAGCATCTGCTATCATTTGTGAGACACCTCAAGTGCACAATTAAAACAATCGAGAAACTGCCTCCACGAACAAAACTTACCTGACAGGAATGATAGACAATGAATAGTGGCATAAACAAAGGCATTGTTACCTGACTGGGATCTGGTGATCTATTAGCGTAAGCTACCAATTATCGGCACACGAACAGTCCTGCATATATAACTCACTGCAAGTGTGGTCCAGGAAGTCGATTCTTACACTGGAAGTGAACTTATCCACAGCTCTATCAATCCTAGAAGTAATCTTGCTTAGCACTTACGAGGGTCAGAGTCTACCTACTAGAATGCCAATTATCCTCATCCCATACCTACTACCGGCACAACATACAAATCCGTATGCTCCATTATTGGTACTGTGTGATACTTATGTATTTAGCAGGATCCTAACAGATCCATAATATTTGCCAATAACTTTCACATAGTGACACCATGTTTATACCTGATGTAAACATGATCAATTTGTCACGTAAACAATGCCATTTTATGAAATTATAGCTACAACATCAATAAATGTAATTATCTCACAATGGAAAATAAACAAAATCACTCTCTTCCATCAGTGCCATAGATTAGAGAGTCGATACATAATATGTGCAGCATGTGACAGCAGGCAAACATCACCCACGCATAGCTAAATATGCCCAAGTTTATCTATTAGTTCCAGTAGCCAATCATCTGAAATATTCTTGTCTTGAGAACTCCTTTCTCCCTGAAAAAATTCTGCGATGCCTTTGTCTGTGCTCTGCTTTTGCTACATCCGATCTTCCCAACTACCTGGGTGAATCCACCAAGTTCAGTCTCCTCAGTTGCAGTTAAATAAGTCCATGGTCCTGAGTAGAGCTCAAGGTGAAGTGCTGCAACGACTGGGAATAAGCAGCACTTCTGCAGCTGTTGTAGCACTTCTGCATTTCAACCTGCAATTGAGCTCCAATTCTCTAGGCTCATACCCACTCACTAATGCTCCGGCAACACCTTCTTTCCTTGGACTAGCCAATGAACTGCTGTCTGCACCTAGTTTGTTTAGTAGCAAGCTCGCAAGTAGACTAATCCTGCGAGATCATTGCTCTTCACATTTTCGTAACTGTCTCTCAAATGAACAGGAAAGTATATCAGGTTGTAGCAAATGCTGTGAGCTCTCCAGTTCATATATACTGCATAATACAGGAACAATGCTCAAGGATTCATTAACATCCTGAGCTGAGGATAGTTAGTGATACCAAAAGTATGCATGGCTAAATTAATGCAAGTCCCTATTCAAGGAAATGCAGTGTATGTAAATAATTAAAAATATTTTGTGTGCAGCCATTCAGGTGTTACTCTTAGCACCAACAATCATTTAAATCACTTTTTTCATGTTTTCTCAGAGATGACTGGAGATAATACTCAGTTGGAGAATTCTTTGGATCTCTCAGCTGAAGCTTTGCGTGTGGCTATACGAGAGCTAGGGAAAGTAACAGGCAAAGTTGGAGTAGAAGACATTCTGGATGTTGTTTTTAAAGACTTTTGTATAGGAAAATAATTATATTGTGTTTGTTCTTATTACTAATTATACAAATGGGGGATATTTGACCCATGTTGAATGCTGAGTCATAAAAATTGTAGTAAAAATTGTAGTAACGGTCACTTGTCATACTATATACAAGTACAAGGATATTTCAGTCCTTCAATTAAGTCTGGCAGGCAATGCCTTCATAGAAATGTATATAGCCTCATCATGGATTGAGGTATTACCCATGTATATATATACCTACATGATTAATAGGTATATAGCACATTGTTTAGCCAAATGTTATTACATTAAATAACACCTACAAGCCAAGCAGCCTGCACGCAAAAATAGCCCAAGTTGAGTATAGATGAGTATAGAGAATAAATATGTCCATGTTAGGATTTATACTCCGTTCCAAGATTACAGAAACCTGCCAGTATGCCTCTGACTAGTGTAATATAAATCCAGTTCACAGGCTAGAAAGTATCTTAACCTCCTCATGTAATATTATATAACTGGACATTTTCTAACATACAATTTTACAGTTGAAAACTATTGTAAACTATGTCAGGTCAATGAGGAAGTTGGGCCCTGGAGTGAGTCGAGTATTAAATAGTGAGATATCAGCTCTGTCTTAGTCTTGAATAGCCAGACAACTTACAATCACTATAGTTATTTTGTCAGTAATCATTCCGACCCAATGTAAGAGTAGCAGTCCAGTAACATGCATAAAATCTAGACTAAGTCACATGACTAAACATTATTAATCTCGTGTGGCAGACACTTTACCAATCATTACATGATGTGTGTTGGGCAACCACATGTATGTAGGAACACGCACTGTGTTACACTCACCTGACACCTCACATGTATGCTTAACCACACACACACACACATACACACACATGCACATCCTTGCACACCCACCCTCACCACACATGGATGCACACACCTCACAGCATGCTGCCAACACACATGCACACACACACACATGGATGGTTTTGTTCCCTCAAGACGTTATTTTTTATTGACAAAGATTTCATTAGCAAATGATGTAATAATTCCATCCTGCAGCCATTCATGATTAATTAACTGCCCAGTGTTCACTGGGGAGGGGGGAAGCAGGAGTTGTTGCACTACAATGTCATGCACTTGCACACCAAATAATTAAACTTGCACAGGCCAACTCAGTTTAACACTCAATGTCCTTAAGCTTGCTAACCTCTAGAATTAAAGTTAGTAGTATAAAAATGAATTCAGCCACAAATGTTATAAACCACTACATTCTTGGCACATGAAAATGAAAAGCAAAATCATTGTATGAGTTTGACCAGGTCACTTATAACCATGCTTGCATGCAGCTGTCAGACCTTTTCTAGTAAAGTGATTGGTGAAGGTTCTGGTGTGACCAACTGAATTTGTGATTAATGACAAAACACCCGTGAGTAAGAATATGAAAAATATTGCATTAATACAAAAACTTTATGTGCAATTGTTTTGTAATAGTTTCTGCAAATGGTATAATTTATATATATATACCACCTCCATAGCTATAGCATGTTAATCAAGTTATGTCGGGATAAAACCTTTAACTTCCTTTTCTCGAGAACTATTATTAATTTCCAGTGATGGTCTCATTAAGTGGTATATATATATATGTGGAAGTTGAAGAGCTTTGACTATCAACTGCTATATACCAGATCATGAGGAAAAACATCGGTCAAACTTTAGTATTTTGAGCTCGATATCAAAAGCAATCTTCAAGGTTTAGCCACTGTTCGACTTTTATGACACTCTATCTCTTATAGAAACATGGACAGATGGAGTGTAGAAGCTTTACCTGAGACTAAGAAAGCTTTTTGGTCGTGGACATCAACCACTATATAGCAATGAAATAAGAAAAAGGCAATTATATTATGATTTATTTTGAAAAGGATTGTTTAGCTTGCTAACTAGATAGAGCTGTGAAAGTAATGGGATTAATAAACTGTCTCAGAGATATAGCCAAGTTTGTCTGCCAATTAGAGTTGATGCTGGTTCTAAGGTTGTGGTACCAAATTTATGATGTTTTTTTGTGGAGTTGATAGTTTTATAGATAAGCCAAACAAATCTGGAAAAGTATGGTGGGTTAGTAATAAAAATGTAGCTGGTAAAACATGTCTTATAGATTCGTCATTGCATGATCAGTATTCTTATTATCCACCTTCAACACAACTGCTCTTTTTTGTGTCTAAGCCTCATGCATATGCCTCCCCTCTCTCCTGTCAAATGTTATGCATAGTGCATATAAAAGATTGGTAATACAAGACAACATGTTTGATGCGCACACGCATGCACACACACATGCACACACATGCACACACGCATGCAACATGCACACACACATGCACACACACAGCTGTGGGAATGTGAAACAATGAGGAGGTTGGAGACCTGAATCAAGGTGCATAAAGATACTAGCACTTGGGAGGGGGAGCTTTAGAAGTCTGCTATCGCAGAGCATGCTTGGAACCAACTCTACACAATTTTGTGGAAAAAGACCTCTGTGATGGAGCCAGCAAACAGAGGGAGTGGTTCTGAAGGAGGTCCTGCACATCAACATTGCACCTAGAGATCAGTGCTTCAAGGGCTACAGTTACCTGGTTGCTGGGTCTCAACTATCAAGATGTATGTGGAACCACCCATGCCTATCTCTCCGTCTGCCTAATGTACTGCGGTGCATATACACTGTCATTTCAAATGATTCATGAATCATGTGTATTCGTTATGTAAATGTATTGCCAGCCGAGTGTGGTTGCATTACATTAGCTTCAATTTTTATTTGGCCTGATAAAGACAGAAGAATTTTGGTTGAAATGTTGCACTAAAAGCCCAAAGCTGGGAATCCAAATTGCTTTTTACCAATATTGAGTGTGGATACGTCCATTTACGGTGTGTAGAATTTTTTTTGGGTCTTCTTTGTTATTTTTAAATTTAATAGTAACGCCTCCTACTAATACATACCAGAACCAAATAATTATAAGTCGCTATTCCATAGATACGTGGATCAGAAGTAGTTATCTGGTTGTATTGAAGGTCTGTCTCTCTGTGAGTAGTGTCAGAAGAGTAAGCTTTGAGTAAACCACGTTTTTTTGGCTGACTCAGCTCAGCTTGACTCAATATTACACATGCTCAAATGTGTTTAATATTATGGATGATTGTTTAAAACCCGATTTTCAAGTGTTTTTACTGATTCAAGACACAGATTAGTCGCTGCAATGATTCGGACAATTTGAGGTTTTGTGGTAGCGCAACTATTGTACTTATGTTAACTGGAGTCAGTATTGCAGCTAGCTGCCATTCAAGAAAGACCATGTCTGTTTCTGTATTCCTTACATGTATTGACCACTGGAGGGATTTAATTCACGCAATGTTCCTTGACTTGGCCACTGTTTAATTCCAACTGGTTCTATTTTATGTGAGACTCTAGACCTGGCATTAATAAATACTTTTCTAAAATGCAATTTATTGTTTGCTTTGTGATAACTGTATCAACAAATTTGTTTGTCCGATCCTATGAACATAAAACATGGAACATAGAACAGGGTATTTGGAATTACTAATAAGGTGAATTCAACTTCCTTGAAGAGGTAATGTTTCAGGCATTTAGAATATTATGAAAAGGGCTAAGAGTGGGATATTAATACACTAACAGCCAAACATTATTTATTGCACATGTCACATAGTCGCTTTGGTTGTTAAATCAGCTGTAAAAACACTTTCCTTTAAATCAATGAGTGATTTACTTTTATCACACTAAATATCTTACATCTCTCTGCAAGTTTGAGCAAAGTATATATGTGTCAATGGAAATACAATTCCATGCTTAAGCATTAGGCTAAGCAATGGCTTTCATTAACTTGGGCTCTCAGGGAAACACTATTGATGTGTTATTTCAATAGTATCCTGACATTATTTGAGGTCAAAACCTTAGCTTCATTGCTAGATAGACCTCTACTAGTACCTTTTCATAAGTATAACACTAATTATTATGAATTCATAAAGTTCATACAGGAGTAAAAGTTTACTTACAACATGTTTTTAAATATTAATCCTGGAGTACTAAGACAAAGCACTAATCTAATATGATTAATTCGAAATCTTCGTAAGAGACAACACTTCAGCTTTATGGATCCACCTGCAAAAAGAAGAAGGAAGTGTTAGCAATACTTGATAGTATGCATTTTTGCCTAGGGCCAAACAGTTTCATCAAAAAAGTTTATATATTTGACTTTAAGTCTGGTATGCTGAAAATTCGGAAATGTTTGGGTTCCACACAAAGCCACTGGATGTCAGGGCTACCACACCCTGACATGGAGGTCAATAGATGCCCTCCCACTTAGCTTTACATGAACCTTAACAATAAACAACAGATAAAGAGGACTTACGGAATGTGCATGATTGGCAATTGTAATGGTGATGGTCTGTGCACTACCTTGTATGGACATGTCACGGGGGGGGGGGGGGGGGGGGGGGGGGGGGGGGGGGACTATGGAACATTGACCACCTTGTGTAATTAACACTTGTATTGTGTCAACCACATATGAATACGTTTATGTAGTTGAAACCCACCTGAACCAAACAGCTGCTCGGCTTATAAGAGCAGTAGTAAAGCCTGAGGTTGCTGTACAGTTCATTAAAGTTATTTCCACCAGTGAACAGTAGACATATACATGTACACTTAGTATGGGCCCTGACCATATTGGGACGGGACGGGAGGAGAGGAAGGTATTGTCTTGGTGGCAGGACAGACACAGATATAACCTACGTTACAGCTGGCACTGGCTAAGCCATCATAGGACATGGCTTATGGGAGGTGAGCCAATCTAAGGGCAGCTCAACTCTGGACATAGGTGGCTTTTTTCAGTTCTGAGCTCTGTCAGTGTAGTGTATGCTGTATATTCAATAACAAGTTAATCACCAATGACCTAGTTATGACATCGAGCTCTAGCTGAGGAAGTTAATGCTTGGTGGTGGGACAGAGACAATGCTACAAGTACAACTAACAAACCTAACATCTGGTGGCAGCGGTCACTTCGAACAACACTAGAGGTCAACTCAGCTATGGAGGACTACGAGCGGTGGGATATTTCCTGGACTAGTCCTAGTGTGGCAGAAGAAGTCTGCATCCTGGCAAAGAGAGATAGCAGACGATGAAGCCAGGCAAACATCTTCACAGGTTACAGCCCCACAGATGGCAGACCAGACGATGATAATGCAGCTAAACATGTTGCTGCAGCATTAACAGTTGGAAAGCGAATGTTGGAGGCTCAATATCACGAAGAGTGCAATGAAGTGAAGTACACCAGAGAGAGGAGATGAAACTTTTGGAGGATAAGCTCAAGCTACATGGTTTATGTCATCAGGAAGACACTCAGAGGTTGATCGAATCCATGCAGAAACAGTCGTGAAGCCCGGGCTCCAGCCAGTCAAACTCAACATCATCGACGGAGATGACACCCTATAATGATAAGTTGCAATGCTTCGAGTAGCATTTTGCAGACTTACGAGATTTTGGAGACCAACTGGATGCTGCACCTCCACCCTTGCTGACAGGGGATGCACTAGCAGTATTTGCAGCTGTGCCCAGGGAGGAGTCAAGGAAATACACCGGGGTAAGAGAAACCCCGCCACAGAGGAGTGGACTGCCACCTAAGATATACCTAGCTACCGGTGGCTAGATGAAACAAGACAAGCAGAAGAGACACCAGTTCAGACATTGACCAGATTGACGGACCTACACAGGAAGGCACTGAGGCATTAAAAAAGTCGGAAACTTGAACAAAGGAGCTCTTTATCCATTCTCTGCCCACCCACATTGGTACATGTGCAGGGGCGGATCCAGGATTTTATTTACTTCTGGTTAAATTGTATTTGCATGCTATTGCATGCAGGAAGAGTTTGCATGACCACCTACACTTTCTCATGATCACTCTTTCAGTTGTGAATGATATATAATACTGTATATTTTCTCCACAGGTATGGCTAACTTCAGTCCTGTGCCCTCAAAAGCCCTCTAAAACCTACCGACTGTCAGTGGCCTACCACGTCATATTCAGTATATTGACAGCATATAGCTAGAGGGTAAATGTAAACACATATTTACCATTAAAACATTATGTATTGTAGATGGTAAATTTTAACATTATTATTACTATTAAATCATTTCATGTAGTATTGAGGGTGGATATTACCAGACTATCATTGATGATTAAAAAAATGTTCCGTTGAATAGAGGGTAATGTAACAATAAGTGCCGAGAAATAGAAGTTTGATGCTATAAAGCAATAATCAGTGAAGTATAAGAGTTTATAATAACTATATTTTGCGAGGTTGACACATTACAAATTCTTACCACTTCTTCTGGTGTAATACTAATGTCTTTGTGGTATTGTAGCATTGCAAGTGCATTTAGTCGCTCCTGAGACATCGTACTTCTAAGAAAAGTCTTGAGAAAACGTAACACTGATAGACCTTTCGCACTCACAGGAAGTAACTGGTAAAGTAATTTAAATTACCAAAAGAGTATGTTTGTTGGGAAAATAATCATGATCAGTGTGAAGTAGAGTTTGTCCTATTTAGCGTCAGAGCCAGTTCGCGTTCCCCTTTCCACTTGCATTCCCATAGACAGCTTTACTGGTACAGTACTAACTAAGCTAGATGTTGCAGGAGGCTAATAGCTAGCTAGCTACATAGTACAGAAACTGGAAAATTAGGCTAACTATTTCAAGATGGCTTTAGGCTTAGCATAGCTAATCTAGCCACCTAGCTATAGCTGACTACTTACCTTGTCAGTCGCTTTGTGGTACAGCCAGAAACACCATCACAGCACGTTCTCTTACTTTCCATATGGATGGTGTGCAGCATTTAAAAAAAGGGGGGAAATTAAGGGGGGGGGGCTTGAGCCCCCTAAGCCCCCCTGGATCCGCCCCTGATGTGTGCAGGGATTGAGGCTGTGGTCAGTCAAAGAAACAGTGGAGTTGATCGACCAGTACATCTGGGATAGGTATCTGAACTACATAGTGTTGGACAAGGCAAGAGGATAGAAAATAGATCGACACCAGTCTGGAGACACAGGACACTGACCCGACAGGCCAGATGGAGAGGTGAAGAAGGAACTACCTTGGTAAGATTGCCCTAGGTCCGCTACCCAGATGGGAGAAAGCAGGTCTTTCAGACAGGGAAGGATAGGAAACTACTATGATGACACCAAGGATCTAATGTGCTTCCACTGTAAGGATTAGGGTTAACTCTCCAAGGTGTGCCTGAAGAAGGTCCACCTGGTAATGACAATAGCTGGTGGCAAGTCTTACTATGCAGAGAGGACTGTTACCAGAAGAAAGGCACAATTCAAATTGGACTCTTGAGTGCAGCACACTCATGTCAATGCAAAGCTTGTCGCTTAAACAGCTAAGACAGAAGGCATACTGACAATTGAGGGAGCGAATAGAATGTTGGAGGGGAGAAGTTCCAGGCAACAGTATAGCCATAGACATCACTCGGTTCTAATTCCACCAATAGTTTATAAGATGTGAAGTAGTTGTCAAAGTAGACGTGGTAATTTTTGTGTTGGAGATGCTGGGTACGATGTTTTTCACTACACCTGGACCCAAGGCCTCTTCTACTTTACCCTCCTTCTTTCCAGTCAAATTCAACAAAATATCCATTAAATTATCAGCCAGCACTCAACCCTTGATGCCTCACTTGGTAAGCTTCATTGCAAGGCTCTGTTTTAGAGACGATTGTCCCTCCTTGCGGGGCTTATACCTTTTTCCAAGCATTTTTGTAAAGTGAGGTATAATTGGACTCACCTTACCAAGCTGATCATAATGTGGCTATATCTTGAGGCTAGTTTAGTGTTGCCTACAAAATTCAGATATCGTGAGATTTCTTGGAATCGATCACAGCCGATATGGTCAGCAATTGGTGAAAAACCGACCTCCAATAATCTTGACTGTGATGTGATCCCCAATACAAATGCCTTCAATTTCTTGGTGTGTTATATACCTTACTCAAACTTCTGAACTTTTCTACCATTATCTCTTCTGCATATTTGTTAGTTTCTCTCACTATACTATCCACCATATCATCAGTAGAGAAAAGTGCAAAAGATTTACAAGGTGACTCAAAAATTGCTATGGTTGATTCAATAGGTTAAGAAAATGGCTTGATATGTAATCTTATGACATTTGTTGTCCAAGAGGTGGGAAATTCATCAATGATGTTGATACCACTGCAGGACCAGAGCTGGATGCTGACAAAACTGTAAGGGAATGTGTTGTGGATGGATACGGAAGCCAATGATGTGACCCTAAAGAGACAATAGAATTTAGTACATCTGAACACTTTATACATGTAATTCTATCTCATTTCCTTTTCACAAGTTGCTAGTCTATCTTTCATTAAATGACATTGGTGCATCCTCTTTACTGGTAATAGAGACTGGATGAGAAGGTTTGTTTGACGATGTAATAAGTCTCGAAGATACTAAAGGCTGCAGCTATATTATAATATAGATGTTTGCCATGTTATACACCTTGCCATATACTCTATTCCACCCATTCGCAATTTGTATTTCAAATTAAGCCATGATTAGGCAAACATACCTGTAGGCAGGTTTATAAACCCACAGTATATTTAATCTTTATCACCAGTTATAAGCAGCTCTCTTGGGTTACTAATTTGAGGTTAGAGAGGTGACACAAAAGTGCGTCAATCGCCATTTGTAGCACATGTGTGGATGCTGCGAACATGTGTCTATCGCGGATAATACAAGCCTTTCAGATTACCTGTTAAACCAACCCTTCATTGTACAGACGGATCGTTATGCCCTTGTTTTGTGAATCATCTGAAGGAGAACAATGTATGTCCATCAAGATGGAGCTTAACACTAGTAATCCATCAAGCAGGCTCTGCAAATGGAAATGCTGACATGTCATTTAGATGCCCAACCAATAAAGCGAAGGAGATAGAAGTGTGACGGATTGACATGCTAATTCATACTTTGTTTAACTTTGTGTGTAACTTGTTCTTATTAGCCCATGGTTAGTGTAGCCTATGTTTGAGTGTAGCTTGTGTTAGTGTAGCCTGTGTTAGTATAGCCTGTTACTGTAGCCTGTGTTTAGTGTAGCCTGTGGTTTTCTGTGGTTTGTGGTCAGATTGGAAACATGCAGGAGCGTGCTACAACCTGCAGGATCCTGCTACTACAAGTTGTGACCTGTACTGCTCAGCGAGCCTACAGCTAACTGGTGGTTGTCACTAACTATGAAGTTCTCTGATTATAGCCTAAATATTAATTAGAGAAGCAAGGTCCGAATACACTAACAATAAGTTGAACTACAACTGGCAAAAGTGTAAAGATGACCAGGTGGAACAAAACACAATCTTGTTAACTAATTCTATCTCTAAGCCTCAGCAGTTCCAGTTCACCAGCTGTGGTTTTCTATAACCAAATAAAGTAATGAATCAGACAATAAAATTTAATAACCAATCAAATACGAATGTGTGTATAATATGTTGGACCAGTATAAATGAGGAGAGAAGTACCACACATTAACACGTGTGAGTGTAAATTGTTGGTTGTGCAGGCTAAGAGTTACCTGTAGGGTCGGGCCTAACACCGTACATGTTTACAATAGTCTGAAGAACATTTTCTGTGTCAATAATTGTTCTGTGTCTTCTATGTGTCTATTCAATTGAGTTGTTGTGTGCTGTCATCATTAGTATAATAATTTAACCAAACTACTAGACCTTCATCATGCACTAGCTCTAAAACCTATCTATGATTCCATCACATGTCTTAGAAAACTCATTCAGATGGATGACAAATCACAGATCAATGAGAGGTGTGTGCAACATCCATATTAGCATCCACAATAATTATATTTTATGACAATATTCTACTTTACAATTAATTTGCAAAACTTACACCACATAGGAGGATCAATTATGTATGATGGTTGATGGGCTCCTGTGAATGAGAATAAGAAAGGAAACGGACAGGAAGATGGTTATATCAGCAAAAACAACAAAAATGAATACAACTGAGAAGTGTTTGGGTTGTCTTTTGCTGGTTTCTCTTTTGCTGGTTTCTCTAGCAAAAATCTTATCAGCTAGGTTGTAAAAGACATTGATCCATGCCTATAGTGAATCCATTGTAGATAAGTTCTTATGATGCTTTCTGGGGTATAGGTTACAGTAAATGTTTGTTGTCTACATTGGTGAATTCTTCTTTTTGGACTAGTCTATCCAATATATTTATATATATTTTGTTAGCAACAGCCACCTATAAGAAATTACTCAGTATATAGGACATCTATTATATGAAGACAGGAGCATAGCTGATAGAATTAACATTGCAATTAGTATTAGATAGAATTGTGTATTATGAGCAATGATTGCTTATGATTTTATTACTTCAACTGCATTGCACTTATTCTGATGGGAAAGATGCCTCAAGTCAGGCAATCACTGTTTGGAATGTGTTCCAAGGACAAGTGAAGTAAGAATAGACAGAACAGCATACAGTATCTGATTTCTTAGGGTGGCTGTTATGTTCTATGATTGTTTACACTTCTCTTTTTCTTAGAAGAACAAAATTATATGTATAACCACTGGCTACTCACTCCTTCACTAGCAGACAAATTCAGCTGCAGTAGATGGTATATATACCAAGAAAGATGTGAAATATTCTGATAGTGAAATTATGATGAATAGACGTCAATAGAAACATAGATGGGCTTATATATAGAAGATCTTGAAGATGAAGATCCATGGTACACTTTTTTGGCTTTCTGTTTACTATCTTCATGAAGGACTCAAGACATGCATGATGTGTTTTGGGGGTAAAATTGGTAGCAGACACCATTAAAAACTGCCAAAGTGAGTTTTATCTGAGATATAAATTCATTTTTTTGGCCTCATTTTAAAATATAGGTCAAGACTATATAGGGAGCGTTTCTGCACGTCCCAATATACTAGTTGGGATGCCAACACTCTGTTTCCGGAGTGCTTTCAAGCTGGTGAGGCATCCAGTGGCCTCTAAATACACAATCCATATATAAACAAACATAGCTATCCATGATGGCTACTGATTACAAAATATTCTTTAGAATGAAGCCATCACACAAAATATCCTGATGTTTGTAGGGATTTATTTATCCACAATCAAACTGGTGACCTTGAGTACCAAGTGAACAGGAGGGGTAAAAAATGAGAAAGGAAGAGGAAGTGAGTGATTCCATTTGGTATTGGACTGGAGACCTTGAGTACCAAAGCAAGCAGGCAAATAGACAAACCCACAGAATTTCACTTTTAGTGAGATACACTCAGCCAGCAAACTATCTATAGAACCCTTCCTCCAGGTATTATTCTTCACCCTGATAACAATTAGCAGAGACCAGTCCAACAAGCATGGGAGGATCCTCATATCCCTAATGAATGTTTCCTCATCTATACAGCTGGTGAAGCAGTTTACCATGTGCTAGATTTTAGCACTGTCCTATGCAACACTTGGATACAAGAATTGAAAAATTGTAGTTTTGTGTGTTATATATTTTGTTGCAAGTTGTTGCAGTCTTTTAGTTTCCATCTCACAATATCTTTGCAGCATTATGCACATGCAATGCATTACCTTAGACAAATTCTATGACATTGTACAGTAACGACTGGTGTACTAAATATACCTCACCTCATTTTAAATGACAAAATAAAAGGAGCGAAGATCAGCTCAGCAAAAATTATAGCAGTAGTGACAGCAATCACCACTAAAACAATAAAGTACATATATATAAATATATATCATCTTATAATTAATGCAAAATGATTGTGCATGTGTGTGGGAGAATGTGTGAATGAAATGTGTGTGCATGTGAGGTGAGTGTATGCATGTGGTGTGTGTGTATTGTGCATGTGTATTGTGTGTGTGTGTGTGTGTGTGCATGTGTGTATGCGTGTGTGGTCTGCTTGTGTTGGGTTGTGTTATGTGTGTTTTAGCTAATAACTTAAGAGTTCATTGGCCAAACCTGACCAAAGCTTGTTAGCATTTTTTAGTAAACACCTAAGGATATTTTTAAGACACAAAATACTATTTTGGAATGGAGAGAAAGTAGTTATTTTATCGATGGCTATTTAAAAAAGCTGTGCTGCATTTTTAACGTTCTAGACAAAAGCACACAAATAACGCAACTTGGTGGCATTACCACCAATAAACTCTGCTAGCTATGTTAGACCTAACATAATGCAAGCAGTTTTATAAAGATGTGGCCTACCTATATCCCATCCATTAAAAATGCAGTTGCTGAAATGTCGAAATTTACATAGAGTAGTACCGTCGCTATCAGGTTAAACAAGAACTAATTAGTCACAATAGAAAGGTTGCCTAAGCTTTACTTCTGGATATCTAATTAGCTATCAAATCTAGCTCAATGGATGTTGCTTACCTTAATCTAGTTTCACAGAGTGTATTTCATGTCATAAGATAGTGCACTGCAGGTATAAGTTAGAGGACTAAATTTGGATCAAGTGAGTATTGCCAATGCTAGCAAAATTACTGTGTTACCTCTTGTAGGTGCTCAAATGAGCTAACTCACCTGTGGTATGTTTGTATGAGATTTCCTTAACATATAAAACCCAGTATTCTTTTATCCTTGGCAATCTTAAAATCTATAGCGCAGGTAGTTTTTGTTGTGGCTCTCCTACAAAATTGCTGGTCTCACTCGAGCTGATGATTAGGATGGAGATGTATCAATAAAGAAGGCATTGACAGTGAGTTTATAGAGAGTTAGCTATGCATAGTAAGTTGAGCATGAATTTCAAAGACCGTTTTGCTTCCTTCTTCGCAGGTAATCTGTAGAGAGGAGCATTTTTAATCTTTGGGTTTGCTGCATGAAGCGATGGTTTAAGCAGTGACAGAGCTTTATTAGTTTCTGATACCCTTCCTATTGTTAGACTGCTGCAATTGCCCTGGCCTAAATTCAAGAAACATTGCTTAGCTAGTTGGCTAACAACCACCAAAACAAGAAGTCGCAAGTTCACCTCTTTGGGGCTTTTGCAATCAACACTAACCACAATGTTGGCAAATACATATCCTATCACATATAGTCTGTTTGCGATGGATGTTTCCAAACTATAGCCCCTGAGATAAAAAGGCATAACCTTCATGAAGGTTGTGAGAAATCTGCCGGTGATGGGACAAAACCAAAATGTAACAAATTTGCATCATCATAACTTTTTCTCTTGATATCAAATTGTCAATAATTGTGTGCTTTCAAATGATGCATTGTGTGTCTCTGTAGGCAAATGATCTTGAAGATACATCTGGCAAAATTATGGTCATTCAAAAACTGCACTCCTATTTTCTGGTAGGACTACCTCACAGTACTGTAGCTCTAATTTGGTCTGTGGTTTGTCAAAACTGAATTAATTAAAGCTCAAGGGTTACCTCTTCTAATCATTGATAATGCTTGCAGCAAAACAAAATCCCTGTAGCAATCCTATCAAAGACCACTACAAGAGTTCTCTAAAGACATTATAAAAACACAACACTCACACACAAACATATCCACATATATACATACAATCAAAAGGACAAATACCTGTGGTAGTTTCAGCACGAAGGCTTGGTGTAAGGGACATAGCTGTAGTGGAAGGAAGGCTTGCCGTGGGGGACATGTCTGATGTGGACCCGGAGCCCTCAATCACAAATGTGCCTGTTTGGTTTACAACAATACATTATATAACTACGCTACCAGGTCAATATTAGATGTATTCTTATTTTGTGAAGAGAACGGGGCTTATCATTTTCAGATCTTCTTGCAGACTAGATATTAGGCCTCCTGGCACATAAGACGTCTTTTCTAATATCAGCACAACATTGTTAGTATTATTTGTCCACTATTAAACTGAAAATGTGATGTGTGAATCAGATAAGCAACAATGGTGACAAGTTATGTACCAGGGCTGGTGGAAGTAGTCTGGACA